>DWKA01001100.1:0-13323 GCA_018249155.1 Panoquina ocola ocola
GTGGTCATCTGTCGCAGCAACGCAATTGTTTACGGAAGTAATTTTTATAACTGACGCAGTACTGTGAATGTCATAGTAAACAATCGTCCAATGTCATATTCGGTATGCGTGACTTTTTCATTGGGAAAAACGTGTATTTAACTTTATTTAATAATTATATTATTTCCCTCGCTGACGGCCTTTTTCAAAATGATTTGGGTACGGAATTTGCTTACTTTATTTTATTTCAGATCTTTATTTTCTAACCTTTTGCCCGTGTCTTCAGGCAAATTGACTTATATTATGTATGTATCATCCTTTATATAACTCGATTTTGTAGAAATAAACAATATTCAAACGATATCAGGTATCACAGTAGGTATTGCTAAAGTTAGCCTAACCTAAATCAGCTGTTTGGAATAGACGTAGAAATCTCACTATCGAAAATTCATATCTTTAAGTGTTAGGACACCAATTTGAACTTTAAAGGTACCCATCTTAGTCTATTTCAACACGACTATCCCGTATCCGGTGATAAGATAAGGCGATAAGAGATTTTGTAACTATCTCGTCTCAAGAGTTGTTTCTTTTGTCCACAGTATTAACCATGCATATTGAAGTGCAAGTCGCCCTCAACTTCGTCATATCGTATCTGTACAACAAACTTCCTCGACGACGAGTCAACATCTTCGGGGAAGAATTGGAGAAAGCTCTCAAAGACAAATTCAGGGGTCACTGGTACCCCGACAGGCCGTGCAGGGGGTCGGCGTTCCGTTGCCTGAAGACTGGTGGGCCGCTCGACCCAGTACTGGAACGGGCGGCGCGGGAGTCTGGCGTGCCAGTTCGGGATGTCCTGGAACACCTTCCGAGGGATCTCGCCGTTTGGGTCGATCCAGGTAATTTGGAACTTAGACGATAAAATCATCAAAAATTAATTTTACGTATTTGAAGTGGCTCTAAGCCCAAAGGTGTGTAGGTATGTGTCAATCCTGATTGAGCAACCGTGATATGCAATAGCTTAAGGAGCACTAGTGGGAACATTTTTAGAGCGCTTCGAAAGGCCTTTAATGCTAGCGATTCCTATTAAGAAAATAGCAGTCGATACAAAAATGCCTTCAATCTTTCGACACTTGGGTAAATCTTTCGACATTTCGGTATCACATAACAATACGAGGAGAGTCATAACAGTTAATGACCGTTAATGGGTTAAAGCCAAATCATTTTCTGCGTGATCTACTAAGTGAAAAATGTACAATATCCGTTCTCCAGCTAAAGTACTAGTTTGTTACGATGAGTACGTTACATTTCTTTGTCTAATTTCTGAGTTGCAAAAATACGTTATGCAACCAACTTCTTATCGATATTGCATAGTCATTAAAAGTTTTACTCAGGTATTATCTGTCAGCTAAGAAGTTTAGTTCAGTGGTTCATAGGAGAGAAAATTATTTACCCATCATTATCTATCAGACGCCGCTATTAAGTATACGTATAACAAATTAACGACGTCGGCATTAATCACAGAAATCGTATTAATACCTACTTGTCGTTTTAGGAAAGTAGATGATAAATAATTCTATTACTATGTTGTGTATAATTAATATCATAAAGATTAAGTAAATGTCTTCTCAAAGAATACTTTTATTAATCACTGATAAATAGTGTCTGTGTCTCAGTAACTGATGGGTAGATATTATTTTTGTACTTTGGATTAGGATTTGATCCTTCTTTGAACCAATCAAGAGGCATCCTTATTCCTTACCTAATCGAGCTTCTACTTATTTCTAGTTACTACCACTTCTATCCTAATGAATAAAGTACAGATTATGTGCCATTCTGTTTAAGCTTGATACTAGATACTTTCATGCCTTGTGATATGGTTTGTTTTACCTTGCTACGAGGATAGAGGATGCTCGTTCTAGAAACAAATCGGGTCACTAATTGATTTTTTTAACGGCGGTGACCATATCAATAGTTGACTGGTTTGTCCGTTTATTGGCTATGTATAAAAGTTATTAAAAAGGATTTTTATGCATAACGCATTTCTCTTGAGTTCTTCGTTCATCACGTTTAAAATTAAATCGAAAAGACTTACGAGAATTTGCTATAGGTACACAAGTACTCGATTAAAATTAAAACGGAACTTATCATCCTAGTAAATTAGCTACATTCAACATAATGATAATCAGAATAACTCTTAACAAAACGTTTTTATTGCGTCAATAACTTAAAAGCAAAATATAAGTAAAACCGATTTCTCTAACAATTAAATATGTACCTAGTGTGATAATCTTCGTGAGATACCTTACCTTAATATACCGTCGCAAGGTATAGTAATATATAGGTACTTACCATTGTTAATAATATGTATTTTTTTCTTTTCCAGGCGAAGTTTCCTACCGCATTGGTGAGAAGGGAGCGGTAAAGGTGCTCTTCAGCAGCGACGAGCGAGCGGCCGATGAACGAACTGACAGAGAGGTAAACATTTTGATGGTATTTTAAAATTACACGCTTGCATTTGCGTAACTAGCTTCAGGTCCAGGGGAACTCAGATTATTGACGCTTGTAATTCTGAAATGGACGGATTGTAACGTAAATAATGGAACTGCGTAATCCTCATGGGTAAAATTACCGCATATTCCACGTTTCGGAATTATGACAATTACTGTGTATGAACTGGTTCTCCCGACTTCCTTCGTTTATTATTTTATAAGCATACGAGGTTAACCGTTTATTTTTTTATTATTTCATAATGCTTTTACTCGCTGGTCACTGGATCTATACAACTTTGCATACCCCTCTAGACTCACATGTTTAGTCCGTGTTTTGTCAGTCAGTCAGCAATATAAGTACAGCGTGTTATTAAAATACTGCCAACTACATCGGTCAAAATAGTAGGATGCTGTAGGATTATAGTGCAACGTAGGTTCAAAACATGTTTATGGTTAAAGAACTACCTCCAAAACATGTTTCTTCTTGAAATTCAATCCACTATTCGTTGGTTGCAGGTGACCCGAGCCTTCAACCCCGAAGCACAGTGCTTCCGGCCGGTGGAGCCCGCGGCGGCGCCGTCCCCGCCCGCGCCCGCCGCCTTCTCCCCCGCGCCGCCCTTCCGCGCGCAGCCGCTCACCTTCACCACGGCCACCTTCGCGCAGACCAAGTTCGGCAGCACCAAGCTCAAGACGAGCAGCAAGCGCGCCAACCGCATGTCGCCCACCGAGTTCAGCAACTACATCAAGCAGCGCGCCGTGCAGCAGCAACTCGCGGCCCGCGCGCTGTCGCCCGCCGCCGACCCCGCCGCCTACTTCGTGGCCCGCCGCGACGCCGCGCCGCCCGCCTCCGCCTACCCCCCCGCGCAGGCCCACGCGCATCTCCTACTCGCCAACTGAAAAGAGCCCGCGCGCTAACCGCTCCGCGCGACCCGCTCATAGAGTCTTTACTTTTATACGAGAGAGACGCGCGCCGCGATTTATTTTTTTATTTTCCGCGGGGGCGTCCCGCGCCGCCCGTCGCTTGTGATATCCGTACGATTTTCCATAACTTTTTGTATTCTCGTTCGTTACGTCGATGTGTAAATTTATCGATAGGAGCAATAATCGGCCGCGCGACTCGCCGGCGATTTATTTTCGTAATATTTAAAGCCGAGTCGGGTTTTTGATGTCTTCGTTCGATGTCGATGTAATATCGTAGGGTGTAAGGGAGCGAAGGGCCGACTGGCCTCGTGCGCTTACGACGACGTACCTTCTTGAGCGAGCGAGTCTGTATACATACGTCCTCCATTCTAAGAAATACTGATATTTAAATATGTATACATAATATATATTCGTACGCGAAACGTCTAATTTTTCATAATGGATATGAAGGCCAATAGAGAAATTACGTATTTTTAATATTGAAATTGATAATTCATACTCTCTAAGTGTATAGCGTACTGTATCTATTGTACTCATATATAGCTGTCTATATCTATGTAATATGTAAACTTTTGCATATCCGGTCGGACGGTGCGGGCCCGGCCGCAGGCGTCGGAGATCTCACATAGCGTAATCATCATTCGTACGATTGTACCCTAATTATAATATAATATACATAATATAATAGGTTTAGCTACGTTTCAATCTAACAGTATTTTTTTAAGAAGATATTAGTCCTCGTGTACATTGCCGGCCGACCACCACGGCGGCCGGCCTTAGTCTGTATGGTATACTTATTATAATATTGTTATAAAAGACATGAATATGGATAAATGATAGAAAAAAAATATTTCTCGATTCGTAATGTAACGGGTGCATGCAAATTCATGGAAATACTACGTGTTATTTATCTTTTTTATATTTCACTCGGCAATTGAGCGCAGTGTTTCAAACGAGGTCGGTCGTAGCGATAGGTAGCTCGGCTGTAGGTGCGGTAGTCGCGGTAGCGGCTTGTCGTTGGGCGGGACGAGCGCGTGGCTCGCCGCGTGTGGACGCGTTGTGTCCGCGCGACACGATCCACGGAACACCGGCTAGCGACGTCCGAGGCTGATGGTACAGCCTAGCGCCGCGTTAGACCGTACCAGAGGATGGCCAGGCCTCGCGACGCATCACGCCGTCCCCCCAGTGCGCCCCTCACTGCACAACAATGACAAGTCGCGTACGGAAATGTGCAACTATTTTTTTACTATTTTTATATTTTGATTTAGATTAAGTCTAGTTGTATGATTTCAATACCTACCTTTAATATGTACTTTATTAATACCCTATTCTTGTTAAATTACGTAATGTATCTAATGTAACAATGATCCCGGTTGGAACACTGGTCATAACGCTACAGTATTTTGTAGATAAAATCTATAATGTAAGTTTAATAATAATACAACTTAGCGTAATGAGATTTTTTATTAATAAAGATACTTTTTATTTTTCTTTCTTTTGTAAGATATATTCGACGGAAGTGTTAAAGATAATATAATACATATTTGCATATAGTAAGCGGCTCTCCATGTCCGCAATATAATTAGTCAATAATAATTTTTCATATTGTTGTACGACTTTTTAAGTTTATATTAAAATGTTTTGTGCAATCTATTTGTGTGTTTTAATATATTTGAACCTTATTGGCGAATGTTACAGTTAGAAGTTAGCCTACAGCAGCCAACTCTACCTATACAATAATATGTATACTAAGTTTTTGCCCGACTCTACAAAATCGATAGTATAAAAATTACTCATTTATAGGATTTTGAAAATAAGATCCTATTCTGTGCTAAGCAGCATCTTCTACAGATTTAGAAAAAGATCGGACACTTCACTCTACTTTTCTTTCTTGCCAATCCTTCAGGTGCTACTAACATTCGTAAAATTTTCTGAGCAGGACTTACTACGAACACTGAAATGGATATTAATTACTATAAATAGTAATTTAAGTTAAAAGGTTAACCAATTTTGGTAAATGTTTATTTTATGCTTATTTTATGTCAATTTAAATAATAAAGTCCGCCTATAATTTTTTTGAGCATAGACAAAGTATTAATTACCAAAGCTAGGGTAGTACTAAATAAAAATCAGTTTTTTTATAATTAAGTCACTTTATTTATCAAACCACATAAGATGACAAAAAAGAACCCCATCTATGGACAATTTGGTTTAGCTTCTAATTACCTCCATTTATACAAAAATGTTCTCAACTACTACGATAGGATACAAACTCGATCAATGATTTGCCAATTTATCTAACGCAACTCATAATAATGCGGAATATTATGTTACATATAAATTAAACTTCATTTGTGATAGAAAATCTGTGTGGTATTAAATCTATAGAAGTCTGCAAACTACTTTGTAAGGGGTATATAATTATAATGTAGAAAAACTTGAGGTCACTACAGTCTATGTTGGGTAAAAATGTTACATCTCCTGATTAACATACAAATTCGTATCGCTAGATTAGGGGCTACCCATAAATTACGTCACACAATTTTATGATGTTACATATCTGTCTTAACCCTCAGTAGAGTAACTACGAAAGCTAAATTACAAAATTAAAGCCCTTCACAATGTAGTTTTATTTGTACATCGACTTGTAAGGAATTTAGAACACTCTTGTCACACAATGTCGCCGACATCCCAAACGTATGAAGTAATTTTTGGATGACCCCTTAACATTGGTATAAACTATACGCAACGAGGTGCCAGGAAGCACTGGAAAATGAAGAATGATTTACTTCATGATATAACATACAGCACAAATAAAAAGACAATAATACGAGTTAATCCACATACGATTCAATATTTGACAATAAAATAAAATAAGAGAGTCCGGAATATCTCACAATAATATACTTAATACCATGCTGATTTATTTATAATTATACAAATATCAGTTCATTTGATAACATTTATTGATATCACTTAGAACGGATCCAATCTTGTTTGCCATATATTATTATCCTTAGTTTAAATGTTGTGGAAGGTTGGCAGTATAATAAAGATTTTTTATGTCCATTTGTGAACTAAAAGTTCAGGTATCCAATAATAGATTGAATCAAATTCCCCCTTACATAAAATTCTGCTGAAGCCAACGGAAATATATACGAAGCATGCTAGATGAGTTTTTAACATTGTGCAATATATTGTTTAAGTATATTAAGATCAGCATGGTGTTAAGGATAATATATAAAGACTTTTGATGTTGATCACAGGAACATAACCTACAAAAAAATACAATTTAAGTATACATGGGAAACAGTCTTAAATTCGGACATGCTCAGATAGTTCATAACGGATTTTAACATGAAGTTATTACAATTTAAAGGAAGGCAATCGTATTATAATACATTTGAGAACCTTATTATTAAAAAGTGATGATACATTATGATACGAAATGAATATCTAGTTGTCATGTTTACGAAAACTGAGTATTTGGATCACAACGAAAATTGACGTATGTTAAAAACGATATTGCATTATAAAACATTTTTTATACACATACATATTTTTTTTCTATATCCAAAATAGAAATAATGTATTTTAACGATAAAACAAAACGCGACAACATGACAAAATGATCCATTTAGATATACAAATTAATATGTTATAGTCACAAAAATATTAGGCAGATTCCCTTATGTACAATAGAATAAAAAAAAATATGTGCATACAATATGCAATACTGTCATTAATTTACATATTAGAAGCTAATTTTCAAGTTTGAATATAATTGATATAACTATCATATAAAAGACTTAATTTTCTCACTTTATACATTCGAAATTTATAATTATTTTCTTTAGATTACAATGATAACTTTATAATTTAACAATACTCGATTGAAATTAAAATTCTTGACAACGTAATCACGAATAAAATGAGCATTAAATGCGTGCACATAAAGTTAATAATTAATAAGATTTCGTAAAAGGAATTTTAACAAGATCGCTTGAAGGCCTTCGATAAATTTCATTGCGTTAGAATTTTTGGCACTATTACGTATATTACAAAGAAGGATCATTGGTATAAAGTATATAACACAACAGGAAACAGACGATATTTAAAAGTAATAGGTATAAAACTACCAGGTCAATGATATCACCATAGATGAGGAAATGCCATTGGTGGTTAATTTAGTTTGTATAAAATATACATTTGCAATTACTACAAAATAATCAGTACATTTTAATGAAACTTAAAACAAACCTTCCGTTTTCAATTCAAACATTATATTGCTAATTAGAATTCATAGACGAAAAATATTTACATACGATAAAGTTCAACTAAACACTAATTAAAACTAAAAACTCCAAGATCACATTGACCTCACGAAGACACAGATAATTTTAAAGACAGTACAAGTCATGCTTACTTACGATTTAAGTTTGTATTAACCAATATTGACTAATATATTAAATTTTGGCCCATGATTCCAGTATTTTAAAATATAAATGTAGATGCTATTTCACATTTTCAAGTAAAATAAAAACCCATCGAGTCTCCACGACATAATTACTCCATAGCGAATTTATAACGAACCATCACAATCATAATATGAACTTGCAACAGTCTACTTAATCACAATGGACATCATAATAAAAATAAATAATACATTAAATGAGCGTACTTATAGATTAAGAAGCTAAAATTGAAAATAAACATTAACTTAATATAACACTGCTAAATATAACGGCCACCGTACAGTATAGGAATGGAAACAAACACTACACGCAATTTAAGTTGCATGTAAACGGTTCATTGGAAGTCACTAATGGTTTATATTTACAATTTTGAATTAGACGTCATTAGTTATGAAGAGAAGGCCGCCGCATTCATTGAAACGTAAGGACAAGTTACATCATCCGTCACTCGCCCAAGGCAGTGGTAGTCGAACATAACTGGGGTATGGCAACGATCAGTGAGCCATTTCAATATGACGCTGCAAACTCTTCTTATTCATATAAGAACGATCGCACATGGCACAAGGGAAGCAAACTTTGTCGTTGTCCGAATGCCGCGCTCTCGTGTGCGACGAAAGGTCTAGAGCCCTGGCGAAGTATACTTTGCAGATGTTGCAGAAGAACTTTGTCGGGGTGGCGTGCATCGCGCGGTGGGCTATCAAATCGCGGGGTGTGGCCACACCGTCGCCGCATTGACTGCAGGTGAACTCGCCCGGTTGTTGGACGTTACCCACTCCTTCGTCCTCCGACTCCCCAGTCTCCTCCCCCTCCCCGTCCCCGTCCCCGTGCTGTAACGTCCGGTGAGAGTTCAACTCGCTCGCGGTTTCGAACGGCATCTCACAAACATCGCACACGTGAGCATCGTCGTCCATCTGACAGGTTCCCGTAGAACTACCCTCACCTCCATCGTAATGTTTCTTCATGTGAACTATCAACGTCGACTTCCGTGTGAAACTTTTGTCGCAGACCGGACAGAAGACGGAGTTTGGTTGATGAACCTCGTCCATGTGGCGTTGGTACGCCGCCCGCTTCGTGAACTCTTTGTCACACAAGTTACAGTACCTATCGTCGATACCTGAAGATGAATTGTTCTGTTGATCCATCTCTACGGAATCGTCCGACCGCATTTTCTTGTTTGGATTGACCACGGTCACCTCTACTTCTGGCGGTAGCCTTCTTTTCGCAACCATGCTAACCGGAGTTGTATGTTGGACTTTGGCCAGTTGGGAAGCATCGACTACTTCGTGTTTACTCACTTTGCTTGTAACTTTGTGTTGCGGCATCCACAGACCAGAGTTATTCGCGGCGGCTTTGCCGTCGGGTGAACGTAAATGCCAACCACGGTGGCTCTTGAGAGCAGCGATAGACGTGTAGCTCTTGTGACAAATCTCGCAATCAAAAGTTTGCGGCTGAGATTGCATCTGATTGAGGCATTGGTGATTCTGCAACGCCAGTAGTCCCACGAACTGTTTTCCACACGTGTCACACGGATACCGCGCCTGATACTCGGCATTAGGATCCATAGAATCCTGATCCTCTTCATAATCATTTTCTATCTCTTGACCCATTTCTTGCTTACTAGGCCCCTGACTAGCGTTATAACCAAGTAATTCCTGTGCATGAGCAGCTCTCAGATGCTCGTATAGCTCGACAGTGGAACTGAGCGGTTTACCGCAGATCTTGCACATCTGCACTGTTGATTTATGGACGTTTTTCCTATGACGATAATAGGATTTCTTGTCAGAGAAACTTATTTTGCATATGGTACAACTCGACCGACCCGACCCTTCATTCGTAGTTCCTTGAGAATCAGAAGAACCGATTGCACTGGCGTTTATAATTCCATGCTTAGCGCGTTTATGCTTCCACAAACTCGTCCTAAGAGGGAATCGCTTGTAGCACAATTCACAAGAGTATGGCATAGGGTCTTGTGACGGCGGTTGCGGTTGTTGCGGTACATTATTAGTCATATTAGTAAAGTTGAAACTGTTGAACTGCGGCGTCGACAGCATAGCTCCATTTTCATCCATATTGTAGTCGTCTTCTTCCGTAGACGCTGCCATAGTGTTTTCTTCGCTATCGTTTCTATCATTTATCAAATCAGCATGGAGCACTTTCTTATGTTTCCATATATTTTTCTTATGCATAAAACCTTTGCCACAAATATCACAAGAGTAAGGTGCATTAGGAACATTACAATTTGGCTTGAACGACAGGAAGCTTGGCTGAACCATAGAGAAGTGTTTTATTGGTTTCCCAATAATTTGAGGAGGGAATCCTTTCATATTTGGTTCTGAAGGCTTCCTGTTAGTAGTGGGTACTTTAGAATGAATACGCATATGATTAGAATATGCCTGGCGGCTTTTGAATGATCTGATACAAATGTCGCAGAAGAACTCAGCGTCCAGAGAATTGTATCCTCCTGTTCCGGGGTGAACTTGTTGAACATGTTCGGAGAGTTTTTGCGGAGTACTGTACGAGTTTGAACAGATGTTACAAGGATAAAATTTCACACGCAAATGTGTGTTTTTATGTTCGGCCAGCTCAGATGGTCGCAAAAATTTCTTTTCGCATTGATCACAATGATGGGCCACTTGGTTGTGTTCTGCCACTTGATGGTCAGTCCAGGCGTCCACTGTCTCAAAAATGGCATTGCATTCTGTACAAGAATAGTGATATTCTTCTGCCTCTTCCTTGACGAGGGACATGTCTGGTTCTGATGAAATCTGCACGCCCAAAGACCTATCAGAGTGCTGCATATAAATGTGTTTATTAAGGTCAGCAGCTTGCTCGAATTTGGCTTCACAATGCTGGCAGTAATGAGGAGTTTCCTCGTTGTGAATAATCTTCAAATGTTTGACCAAATTGGGATAGCTGCTGTTCTTTTTACCGCATATTGGACAATCTGTTGGCCGACCGTCAACACATTTGTTATGGCTGTCAGACAAATCAAAGTTGCCAGCATGTACTGCCAAAGCATGATCGTTGAAGTCTTGCATATTGACAAACTTTTCTGAGCACAAATCACACGAAATGTACACAGTACATTCGCCATTCCGTATGTGTTTTTTCCACAACTTTGTATCTTTGAACCTCGATCCACAATGCACACAAGCCAAATGCACTTTGGACTGGTTATCCTCATGAACATCCAGAACATGTTTCATTATAAATTGCTTCAACTGGAATTTGGCTGGACATAGTTTACAAGAATAAGACCTAGCGTTAAATATGTCCTTGTATTGAATCTTAGGATCCTTCGGTTCATCTTCCAAAACAAGGTCATCTGTAATTCCATTCTCGTTATATATAATTTTCCACAAATCGGTACACGTGTTAGACCTCATGTGACTGAGTAATGCTCCAATATGACTGAACGTTATTACACAATTGTAACAAGTGTGTTTTGGTACTTTGTGTCCATTCTTTTGTAAATGTTGGATAACTGCTTTTCTACGTGGATGTTCCCTTTTGCAGCAAAGGCATTTTTTGGTATTTATTTGTTCAATGATGTCCCGATACTTGATAATAAAATCTCGTTGTAATTTCGTAACATAAACTTTATTTGGATCCAGCTCTTTCATATTATCATCCCCGTCTACTGTGTCGTTAGCGTCTGCTGATTCAAAATCTTCTTCTTCCTCTTCATTCATTTCACTGTTGTATGAATTGTTCTGCATATCTTCATTAATTTCCACAACAGGCGCTAAGCTGACCGGAGGAAGTTCATCATCATCATCTTCATAATTTTCATCTTGATGATTTTGATCTTCATTATCTCTTTCTTCGTCTTCCTTTGTTTGATCGTCATCTTTATTACTGTCATTATTTCCTTTTTCACTCTCAGTTTTAACTTTACCTTCCTGATTTTGTTTCTCACTATCGCTGTGAGCTGACGCCATGTTTTCTTGATCGTTGCCGTTCTCCGCATTATTCTCTGCTTCTTCTTCACACTCATTTTCTTGTTGGCGAGCTATTTCAATTTCATTGTCAGATTCCATATCAACTGTATCATAGTTCTGACCATGGTTGTTTGATTTAAATTGACGCGGATCTATATCCTCGTCGTGTTGGTTCACAAAACCATCAGGCTCGGACAAAATAGCCTCTACTTGGAAAGACGCAATTTCTGGTTCTGATATTAAAGTTTCAGGGCTTTCTGGGCCAGAATTTATTATTTCTGGTTCCGAGATCAGTACTTCAGGTTTAGTTGTTAGTAGTGTCTTCAATATTTGAGGTTCTTTCTTTTTAATTTGTAAATCCTTTAACGCTTTAATACGCAATGGATATGGCAGATTATTTTGAGGCGGTTTTATAGTTTTGATGGGTATAGGTTTTGCTGGAGTGATAGTTTTCTGTGGAACTGCTTTGGTCGGAATGTTCTTCGGGAGGAGTTGCATTTTATGACTAATAGGATTGGGCATCAGTCGCGCTTTGGGATTAAATGGATTAGGCCTAAGTTTTGGTTGTAGGTGCGAGGTGGTTTTCTTGTGGGTTGTTTTATTTGTGTATCTATCGAAACCGTGTGAAGTGAGTTCGTGGCGTCTTGCATTGTGAGAGTATCGGTAAGATCGACCGCAAACGAGGCAGTCTTTAGATGCGAGCTGTTGGATACCTTGACGTGCATGTAAAGTTTCTCCAGTGGGGCGCATGACAGTGATGGAAACTTCTGGCATGTTCGGAACGTTTACAATTGGTGGATAATTTTGGGACTCATTCATTTCTTCGTCATCTTCTTCGTCTTCCTCGTCCTTGTCGCTGTCAGCGCCCTGAAGATAAAAACATTATTTTATAGATACATATAAAAAGTAATAATATTGAAACATTTTATTCTTAAAAACGAAAAATAAAAATGCAATAAATAAATATATTGTAAATAAGCCACGAAACTTAAGCATCAGTGATAAATATATAAGTCATAGATAATAAGCATAGACAATAGTTTATTAGAAGTAAACATTTGCACTTATCAGGGATTAAAATAATATAAATGCATTCAAATATGACACTTACTGTATTTTCTGTATTACATAATTATCTATATTTTTAAAAGTTAACACTAATTGGCATGTATTATTTATCTACATACATTAAAAAAAAGTACCAGGTAATTATAATAATATATCATTTGTCAACCAATTTGATTTATTGGATAAACAATCGTACTTTTTCATAAGGCAGACGCGGATTGAAAAAAATGGAAGGGTAAATAAACTTAATGGGAAAATGAATTACTGTTTACTGTTAAATATTTTTTTAAATTAATAAATGAAGCAGGGCCAAGATTGTTTGCCAAATATGTCAAGTTGGTTGAAACGAGCTACAACAATATACATTCAAAAATAAAATAATTAAATAGTTTAAAAAAACTAAAAAAACACGCTTAATTTTATCAAATTAGTGTATTGTCATCGGTCCTC
>DWKA01001101.1:0-13320 GCA_018249155.1 Panoquina ocola ocola
TCGCCATTGATGTTAATGCCGAGTCCTTTCCAGTCCATCAGCTTGAACACATCTTCCAATGCAGCGGTGAACAGTTTCGGGGAGATCACGTCCCCTTGCCTGACACCCCGCTGCAGTTGGATGGGGTTCGTGCTTCTGTCCTGTACTCGGACTGACATGGTGGCTGATTTGTATATACACTTTAACACCTCGATGTACCGATAGTCGATCTGGCAACGCTGAAGAGACTCCAGCACCGCCCAGGTCTCGATAGAATCGAAGGCTTTCTCATAGTCCACATAAGCTACACATAGTGGCAGGTTGTACTCTTCGGACTTCTGTATAACCTGCCTGAGTGTATGTATGTGGTCCATGGTACTATAGCCTCTTCGGAATCCGGCTTGTTCGGGAGGCTGGAAGTCGTCAAGTCTGCGTGCAATGCGATTAGTGAGTACTCTTGAGAACAGCTTGTAAACGTGGCTCAGAAGTGCAATGGGCCTATAGTTCTTCAAAAGGGTTTTGTCACCCTTTTTGAAGAACAGTGTCACCATACTTCTGCTCCACGCTTCCGGGGTAGTCCCGTTACTGATAACGGAATCAAACAACTTCTGGAGCACCACCAAAAGAGGTTTTCCTCCAGCTTTAAGTAGCTCGGTTGTGATTCCCTCATCGCCCGGTGCCTTGTTGTTTTTGAGCTGCTTCAAGGCCTCCCTAATCTCATACAGACTGACATCCGGGATATCTTCGGTATAGTGTCGGGTTAACTTGGCGCGTTTGTCGTTTTCCTGTCTAGGGACAGGAGCACGTGAGGAGGTATACAAACGTCCATAATAAGTCTCAACCTCTCTCATAACCTCGGGTTTTGATGAAACTATGGTATCGGACTTGGTCTTCAACCTTGTCAGTTGGCTTTGCAACATACGCAGATCTTTGGCAGGAGTGGTGCTATTCTAACCCGGACACCACGCAGTCAATACTTAATCAAACAAGTACGTAATTATTACTCTTTTATTAATACATAATTATCAAAAAAAATTAATGGAATTTAAACCTTATTTTTTTATTATTGGGATATTGTTTGCTATTAGTGATCCTAGACTAGAATGGGTAATTAAAAATATTTTATTGAAAATAAAAATTGTTTTCTTTTTTCCACTAAAAGTAAAGCTGATATACATCTATGAAACATATTCTTTGTTATGGTTATCTTATCGGAGCAAAAACTATTTTTCCTGTAGTATTTATGTGGAAATGTTACATGGTCTTATCAAATATGAATCATATTTCTATGGTATTAAAAAAATATCAATGATGTCGATCAAATTTACTGGTTACTATATAAGCCCTCAATGATAGGACAGGTCATATTAGTAATGTTTTAGATTAGTCTCTCACAAAGTGGGTGATAACATCCCATAGTAGGAGCTAGAGAGCTTAAGGGGACAGTAGTCAGTAAGTATAAAGAAGTAATGTTAGAGACAACATTGAAAACCCATGTTATAGAAAGAAGCATCTACAAGTAACATGTATAATAAATGAGTAAACATTTAAACAATACTGATGCATTAAATAGTATATAATTTTTGCACCTTAATACAAGACAAATTAAGAAGACAATTATACTTTGTTATCAAAAGTTTTTTAAGTTTACAAGGTTGCTTTATTCAGTTTATCAAGTCCAGCATCTTCAATATTTACCTTTGCCATTGAAAAATCATAATCTGGAAAAGCAGCATTTAGTGTTGCAATGAGATAGAACAGTGTTTTGCGGGAAATGGTGTCACATAGCACACCCTCCTCGTCGCCTGAGAGGCTTCGGCTGGAAAAAATATTTTTTAATATAGTATCTGGTCATGTTAAAACATAATTTGGTAAAAATAAATATAATTATATGAAGCTACCTGTACCCAACACCCTCAGGTGGGGACAGAGCTTGGAGGTCATGAGTAGTCTCTCCATCGGCAGTGAAACGTTTGTAAAACGCCTTCTCGTTGCCCGCCAACTTGCAGCTGTAGCTCTCTACGCGGCCCTGGACAGCACTGTCTCCGTTCAGGATGGACAGTGCGCGGTTTAGCGCCTCTAGGCGTCCGCTCTCAAGGAGTTTCATATTTTCCGATTCTCCCTTCGATGACTCTTACCCACACAAACTTCCTGTTGTTATTCTCAAGCATATATTCGTGCACGGTGCACTACTTCTGTACATAGCCGAGGGGTGTATGAATATCCCTTTCCTCTTCGAATGAAGCAGCTTCACGCTCGGGATCGAATTCTTCTTCTGTTCTTTTTCCGCGCTGATGAAATGCGGGAACATCACAAATAGGGAAAGAAGTTTTGTTTTTCTTCAAACCGCTTACCTCGGCGGCGGATTATTTATAGCTTCTAAAGGCTTGTATACACAATACAATAGTACACAATGGCGCGTCACCCCACTTGTTGTCCGCTTGTCCTACAAAATATTCTTAAGGCACTGATCAAAAAGTTAAGAATCAAAATCCATAGAAGACATCGTTAAAGCTTCAATAATGAAATAAGTATAAAAATATATAAATTCTAATAAATATTGATGCTTTAATTCAAATAACACTGCACAACACAATTTTCACTACATCTACTCACTCGATAAATTAAAAACTTAAAATCATAGAGAACATTATAGAACTAATTGCGTCATAGCAACAGACTACAGTAATACATTACAGATTAGATTATGTAAGTAATAGGACTTGAAAAAAGAATGCCCCATAGAGTGCCATAGAGCATGACCATGACCATGAATCTATTATATCTGTGGTGTACTGGGCCTGGACCACGAGGTCTTTAAAAACAATATTGTTTTATAGTAATATTGCAACATTTTGCAATTTTGTTATGTCACCTCTAATTTGTTCATTTATTTCGTATCATGAGGTGCCTTTGGACAGCTAGAATTATTGTGCTATAAAAATACAATAATGCTAGCTGTAAAAAGTCACCTCCAAGGTCACCTCATAATACGAAATAAATGAACAAATTAGAGGTGACATAATAAAATTGCAAAGAAAACATACTGTTGTAATATTACTTTAAAACAATATTGTTTTTAGAGACCTCGTGGTCAGGCCTGTATTACTCATGCCTGTCCTGTCAATGTCAATTCAATAAATAATGTCAAACTTTACAATAATTGTTCGAAATCTAACCTAAAATCTAACCAAATTATGTTTTTAATTTACAAAAAAGGAATGCAATAAATTATCTTACGAAATCTATGTATTGTATTTGATAGAATAGGTAGTGGTAGAGTATACTCAAGCGAACACTGTGTTCTCTACGTACAACTGGAGAATTTTATATATTTTGGATTTAGTAACAGTGTTATTTATAATTATAAAATAGTTAAAGTAGAATAAATATAATATTGTGATGGCTTCGTCTATGTCCCTATGTATTGGCAACGTATTACGAAACTATTTATCTTCCCGTACAATATGCAGAAACTACGGTAAGAACAATAAAAAAACACTTCTATTTGAATACTAGATTTTTGTGATTTAGTAAATAATGTGACATGGACTGCCTTAACTTAGGCCATTATTTGGTTTTACAGCTACCCTAAAACGATTTTACCGGCGGACAGATATTGTACAGAATGATAAAAAGTGGGAGGTGACTTTAGATCATAGGAAGTTAAAGACACCAAATGGCCAAGTTTTAACAGTGAATTCTGAACCACTGGCTCGGGCCATTGCTGCCGAATGGGATGCACAGACAGAAACTATATCACAGCCTACCATGCACTTGGTACTAATACTTTTATATATCCACTTAAATATTTTGTGTTGTAGTAATGTATTTTTCTCACATTGTTTACTTACTTACAAAGATAAATCAGTTGTGACACCTTTTGCTCCCAAATTATATCAATGTCATTGTAATCATAGCATGCATAAAAAAGCTTATAGATATTACAAACAGCAGAAAAAACATACAAAGTGTAATTATACCTGTTTTGTTTCAGACTGCTCTGTGCAACACAGCTCTAGACAATCCTGGGAAGATCAATTCACATGACATTACCAATTATTTACTAGACTATCTAGAAACAGATACACTGTTGTTCCATTCAGATGTAAGTATTCATTATTTATTTAAAGACTAGCATGCATATTTCTCTTTCATTTAAAAAAAATGTAGTAAAAATCTGTCTACTTGTATAAATCTTAGGTGATTTTGGTTAAACATTTCTTCCCTTTTTTGTATCTGTGTAGAACAAATTGATTACCTTAATTGTGTTGAGATATTTTTATTAAAATTAGGAAACTGAAGAAATAAGGGCAGTACAAGAGGAAAAATGGTTGCCCATACTGGAATGGTTTGAGAAAAGATTTGGTGTGACACAAAAGATTTCCAAAAATTTGGAACCTCCTCCTGTTAGCACAGAAACCCGAGCTGTGTTGGCCCGTCATTTTCTGTCCTATGATTTTCCAGCACTGAATGGTACGTCCATTTATTACTTATCCCCTTATTTTAAGAAGAAGTATAAAAAATCATTGAAAATTATTTATAGATTTCATGAGTCTTCCACATTCAGTTTAGAGAAATGGTGTAAATGCTATGATTCTCACAATAGCAATTAGGGAATTAAGTATTTTATTTTGTCTAGCTATCTGCTTTGGAGTGGAAGCCCTGAAGTCACCTGTGCTGATGTTGGCGTGTATTGATCGGGTGCTGCAACCAAAGGAAGCCGTCATGCTCGCCAGATTAGAGGAGGAATATCAGGTTGGTATCACAGCTTTACAAATATCTCAACTAAGCCATAACATTTGACATACAAATAATTCACAATTTAACTTTTATTGTAAATGGAATATTTGATTGTAACCTTCCTCATTAGTGGAATTACTTTTAGTAGTAGAGACCTGTTACAGAGTTTGTATTATTATGGCCCGAAAGTCTGGTATTATTTAGATGAAACGACATAGAGATTGTTATCATTATGCCCCTGCTCATAATTGATGGCAAGCTGGCAATATTACGAAGTATTTTTGGGTTCTAAACTTAATAAAACCTTTTTCGTTTTTCCTACCTTTATATCCAACTTTTACTTAAATGGTGACAGTGATGTAAATTACTTTTTTTATTTCAAAACTCTTTGTCTTGGTAGCATAAACAATAAAATATGTACTGTAATATCCATATCCAACAACTATATCTCGAAGCTTGTATGAATCGTAAATGTTGACCGTTATATCACGCCCGCTAGGGAGTTGGGTGGTCGATGGGTTTCCACCATGTTTTATGTGGATAAATGGCTTTAAGGAGCGTATTGGGTTACGACTCAGGCGTAGACTATACATATATTTTTTTAATTGTAACAATAACAATAGGTTTTTACGTGACTCGTATATTATAACAAAGCGACAACGTCAATATTCATCGCATTGTTCGGTCGTCTTCAGAGACGCGGAGTTTGTCGCTACCTACATGAGTAATCATTTTGATTGGAGATAATAACATTGTTCTGGTTCTTTGTGGCAGTTGGTGCGTTGGGGCCGGGTGCCTTGGGCCCACGAACTCAACCAGGCAGAGTTAACGGCCCGCGTGTCCGCCGCGCTACTCGTCATACAATGCTCCACAGAAAGGCATTCAGCCACTGCAAAAAAGATAAAAGGAGAATAAAATACGTAATGGTCATGCAAATTGGCAAGACAACGATTTTGTCGTCTCGTGACTCTTAATAGTGATGTTATTGTGAACGACAGTCTTAGTTGGAATAGATCGCTGTGTTTTAATATTATTATATTGTAGTCAAAAATTCATTACTTTTACTGAAATTTTCCCTTTCATTGATAACTACCTTTTCGATTAAAAATAGTGATGCTAAAGATAATAATTTACAAGTAACGAGGGCGATAAGAAGTTTATATTTTTCGCTGTAAATAAGTTGAATACGGCGTCAGTGGAAAGCGGGAGTTATCCAAATTTAAGTGAGGTCGAGCGTATGAGAATGAAATAGAAATAGCAAAAACGGAATCGCGAAGTTCCGCTAAATATAGCTGGGCGGGCGCGGAGTGTGGCGCGCGCGCTGCGCCGGCGAGCTCGCTTTGTGCCAGCACCGCAACAACACTGAGCTCAGTGTTAATTAACTTATTGACCCATTTCGTGCACCGTGTGCGAGGATTAACAAACTTCACAGCCACGGAGATGACATTGCCGTGTTTTTAATAATAGCCACCCATGTACGGATTTGGGGCTGACGTGTTCTAGCTTTGGATTTTTGCCCTAACCGCAACGGGGACTTCAGCAGTGCGTAAGTAGCTTTTAAACGACTTAGTTAGATTTATAGTTTCGTGCAAGTGCACTGTTGTGTCTGCGAGATACATTATTGCCGAAATGAAAACAAACGTTTATATTAAGACCTGTAGATCATCAGAAATAGGTCAATATGATTTTGATATCTTACAATACAGTAGACTTGGTAATTGATTTATTTGTATGTAAATAGTCGACAAATAAACAGACCAGCTACCACGCTAAGTCACCTATGACGACTAAGCCACAAATAAATATTAGGCATCACCCAACCATTGTTTCTTAAAGACTGTCCCGTACACAAGTGGTGATGATAGAAAATAAAGAGTAAGATAAATAAACAAATTTGGTCTAAAATACTTTGTCAAATATAAATGTTCACAATAGTATGATAACATAACAAAGCAATACATTATTTTTTAATGTGTTTCAGGGGTAATGAACGGCGACGAAAAGGAAGAGGCTCATCGCCCACGCCCCCTATCCGCTGGTATATGGACTCTGTTCTCGTGGCTGCGGCGCAGCGAACGATCCTCTTCAAGCGAAAGTGTTTCCAGCGTAGGATCGGCACGGACAGCTGTCAGTTTTGACTTTCTGGCTCCAGGAAACTATAATTTTGCAAATACCCCCATCGTGTTGACTACACCTCTCAACCCTCCAACGGAGACATATAAAAAGAGGTTGCAAGATCGAAATTTGCGACGACAACGCGACCGAGACGTAACCCTTCATCGAAAATACGGCCTTTTTAGAGAACTCGGAAACGGTTACGACGGATACACTCTGCCAATTCCGAGGAGGGTGGGGAATACTTCGGACCGGCAGATCAGAGACCGTAGAGCCACTAGTGAGTCTTTACCACGTCGGGCTGCCTATGTGCCTGGTAAACGACGGGCCCCATTGCCGCCTACGATAATAACATCGGCATCTCTTCCACGTACATACAAAAGAAAACGGCCAGCACCTAAACCACCTAATAAAAATACATTTGTAAATAATAATAATAATAATACCGAAGTACTAGATAAGCCCGTGCGAATGACTTCGAATTGTGAATATGAATCAAAATTTTTACCCGATGAACTATTGAACAGTAACAAGAGTCAAAAATGTGATAAGAAAGTTACTACTTCAAAAGATAGCAAATCTAGAAATTCAAAACAAGACAAAGGCTTTCTGAAGCATATATTTGAAAATAAGAAGCGAAGCTCCGTTATTGATACAACAGCTGTGAGATTATTGCCTAGTATTAGTGAATTAGACAAACAAGCAACTGAAATTATAGAGAACAAAAAATTGCGACAGAAATTAAATAATGATAATCCTGACGGTATTAATAATTCAGAAACTACAACTGGATTATATGAAGGAAACTCTTGGTTTTGTACGTCATGTCTCAGGAAATATAATTCGTCCGTAGATTCTTGTAATTATTGCTTACCCGATAAAAGATATTCATTACAAAACAATGGTTTGAAGATATTGTCTCCAAGATCTTCTATTTATACACAAACGAATATCAATGGCGAAACTGCAAGTTCTAGCCGAAATAGTATGGATGAACGTAAGATGCTCAAAGAAATCCTTAAAGAAATGAAGGATTCTCTGCCTAAAAAGAGTAAGGATAATAAAATTAATAATGTTTTAACGGAAATACCTACACTAAGAATTGGGTCAACAGTCGAAGAAACATACAAAGACATTACACCGCAACCGTCTTCGTCCAGCAATGTATCTCACAGTAAAAATAAGTTTTTCGAGTCAGTAACGGAAAGGAACATTCAAAACAATACTAATAACCAACGTGCATCTGGTACAGAATCTTCCAACCTGAGAAACTTGCCATATAAAGATTCTTCTGCGCTTGAAAATAAAACTAATGTTCAAAGTAATTCGGCTCGAAGTTCATCAAGTCCTCAAAAAAGCACATCTCCTAGAAAAGAAGAACAAAAAGAAGATAATAATGCTAATATTATATTGGAAAAGGATAAAAGTAAAAACATTAATCCCCAAGAAATAAATGCCATAAAAGTAACGCAAGACAAAAATGGCACCCATTTACAAGATTCTATAAATGTAAAAAATATAAGCGAAATCCAAAGTCAGTTACCAATACTTATAAATAAAACAAATAACAATAATGAAACAAATAAACATAATTTACAGGTATTGAAAAATACTTCAAATAATATATTAACAGATAATAATCAGCATATTTTGAAGGATAAAATTAAAAAGGATAACATAGATATTAGCCAAAATCAAGCTTCCTCAACATCTGCTACCTCTAACGTATCTAGTAAATGTGGTTCGGTAGGACCGAAGCTCTCCAGCTTCCCTGCTTCTCACAAGGTTGTAGTTAACACTGTGACAGTTTTAACAGCACATTCAAGTTTTGACTCGTCAAAAAATTGCGATAATGTTAAACAAGAGCATAATAATATACACACGCCACTTAAAATATCATCATTATTGAATCCTGTATATATTCCAGTTAAGAGTAATGTAAAGGAAAATGTTAGGAAAACGCACGCTGCTTCCAAAGAATCTAAATTTGAAGTAACTCATCACACTGCTGCGAAAGTAAGTGAAGAAAATGAAAAAAAAGCACCCAACAGTTTGGATTCAAAAACAACCAACCTAGTCAATGATATAACAGAACACAAAGAAAAGGAAACAGTAAAAATAGAACCTCGTACTGAAAATGTAAAGCCAAAAGACGGCTCAAATAAACATGAAATTTTACCATCAACATCGGGAAGTTCTAAAAGTACACAAAATTCAAATGATATAGTCGATAAACTTGATCATTACGATCAGCGAAGACAACTCATAAACCAGCTTGAGCAATCGATTGCTAAAGGCGACGAACTTGCAGCTGCCGAAGCTGCAGTTAAACTTGCTAAATTAAGATTATCGTGTTCAGTGTTATCATTTTCGTCACAAATAATAGGAGAGAATTCTAAGGCTACACAAAATGATAAACAAACTAATTTGCCAAGTTCAAGTGTTATATCATCAAAAGATAAAAAGTTAGAACATAATATACCTCACCAATCAGGAGAGATAATAGAACAAGGTAACACAAATTCACAAAGTAAGAATAATATTAAGTCGCCAGAAAATGGAAAGGTATCCGAAAAATCCTCTGCTAACTTAGTTAATATTACAAACAAACCAGGACCGTCTAGAAGTGAGCCCTCACCGTCAAAACAATCTACTTCGGAAGACATAGCCCCGTAAGTTCTTTAATTTATTGAATTTCACACACACAATTAAATTATTATAACAAACTACAAACCCTAAAAATTACAACATCCTACGTTTTTATATTATAAATATGAACGGATTCAGATGTAATTTGGTATGTGAATAGTTTATAGCCCGGAAAGTAATTTCTTTTTAATTAAACTTCACCGTTTATTTTTAGAAACTCGCTTTCTAAATAATTATAATTTTCTTTTCCAGTATAAACGTATGGATAGAGGACAAACAAGCGGCAAGGGGACCAATTCGGTTGAACATTTCAAGACGTGCAACTGTCGCCGATTTACGACGACAAGCTGAAATTTCTTTGGGGCTGGCGACTCGGCTACAAAAGTGGATCGTTGGTCGCACACTATGTTCTGATGACACGTCTCTGATAGTCTCATTGGCTGGACCAGACCTTACGGCACCGTTTTATTTATGTATCGTTCAACCAGGTTTGTTTCAGTCGTATTATGATTTATTTTATTAAGTACGTACAACTTTAAAATGTTTAATATTCGACTTTTCATTTCAGAGCAGGATGATAAGCAAACAACAAAAGAAGTTACCAACGATAGTGATAATGTCACTTCAGGTAAAAATGGTGAATTTTATACAGAGTTAATGAATCTAGAGAAACAATCTCTAGTCGTTAATATAGAGCCCTTTGAGTGTGGTGTTTGTATGGAAGAATGTGCAGCCGGAGCAGGAGTAATTCTGCGGGAATGTATTCATTCATTTTGCAGAGAATGTCTCTCTGATGTAGTGCAACACTCGCAAGAACCAGGGGTGGCTTGTCCCGCGATGGGTTGCTCTGGATTTTTGCAGGAGCGCGAAATTCGTACGATCGTAACGCCTGAAGAATACGAACGATGGCTAGCTCGAGGCTTAGCTACTGCTGAATGTGGGACTCGCAATGCATTCCACTGTCGTACTACAGATTGTACTGGATGGGCTTTTTGTGATCCGGGAGTTAGAAGATTTCCATGTCCTGTGTGCAAGAACACTAATTGTGTACAGTGTCAGGTAAATGTATTGAATAATATATGTGTTGTATTAACTCCAAAATATTCTTATAAGAATAGAAATTAACAAATTACATTTGTCGAAGCTTGTCTACTTTTACATAATATGTAGTGTCATTAAAAACAGTAAAATGTTTTAATTAAGTACGAAATCAAAATAACATGAACAACGAAAAGAAAATGAATATAAATCTCTTTTGACTCTAACTGATATTTTTTTCAGGCGATACACGAAGGAGAAACCTGTGAACAATATCAAACAAAGTTGCGCCAAGCAGTCACAGCTGCTGAAACTAATAAAGATGACGAGGGTACTCAGGCATTACTCAACTCTTTGATATCTAAGGGAGAAGCACTCGAATGTCCAGAATGTAGGGCCATTATCACGAAGAAATGGGGTTGTGATTGGGTGAAGTGTTCAGCGTGCAAAACGGAAATATGTTGGGTAACGAAGGGGAGGCGATGGGGCCCGGCCGGGCGCGGGGACACTAGCGGAGGATGCCGCTGCGGCGTCGACGGCCAGAGGTGTCACCCTTCCTGTGGTTATTGTCATTAAAACATCTATTACAGTCTTTGGCAAGGAACTTGGCAAGACGAAAAAGAGACATTAGATGCACAGAAGTCATTTTGCTCTACTTTTTGTTCTGCGCATCTATCTCTTTCAGATTCTTATCAAGTTCCATGCACATGACTATATTAAATTTAAAGCATGCTGAGAAATTTAAAAATAGTCATTTATTAACACTACTTTATACGGTTCATATTCTTATCAAGAACTGTTACAACTTTATTTATACATGTGATGTAATAAAACATAGAAAAATAATTTGTTGTTTTATGAGCCATAAATACTGTAGGTATTGAAGCATTTGTCAAAAAGGGGATGACCGAAGATTGACAAAAATGTACTTAACAGATTTATTATTTTTGTATACCTACCTAGAGCCTGAATTCAGCACTATCGACGATTTTGTTAGCGATCTTGGTTGTGATCTTACCAGTAAATCAAAGGGTCCTGTGTTCGATTCCTAGCTGCAACCGATTGTTACTCATAAATTTGATCTAAGATCATGAGATGATGATAAAATATCCATTCACCATGATATCACTAACTTGCGATGATAAATTTCCATTCACTATGATATCGCTCACTTGCGACGATAATGTGACATTTCGAAAATCTAAATTTTACAGTAGGTATACCATTTTTAAACTTGATCGTGATAGTGCTACACTGCGATATTTGCGTCACTTTCTCTCGTTACGCCGCCATTTTTGGAGTAAACATATCGCGTTTTTGGAGAATAAATTAAGGCGGTTTCTTTTATCAAGATCAAGAGAAAACGTTTTCTTTTAATAAGAAAATTAATTAAGTAGTATTTTTTATAAGTATCTGTCGATAGCTTTTTTTTTAATTGTGCAGAAAATAATAAGAAAAATCGGCAGTCGATGATAAAATTCTAGAAGTTTAAAGTTAAGGAAATAAAGTATGTAGGTATGTTGGTTTTACTACAAGGAGAGAAAATAATTTAGATCATAATGAAATCAATGGAAAAAGAATTAAATTATACTTTTAATTACAGCCATAACAAAACAATGTAAAAAAATAAAGTTTGAAACATGTATTGTTAAATTTAAAAAAAAATTATTTCCATCGTCATTTTCATCAATGTCACTATCTTCAACAGCTTCTGTAACAATGAAAGCAAGTTATAACAATTATTATGAATAGTCGATAATTTATTTATGAACATTGAACATTATAACATACCTCACAAAGTTTGTAGAAAATCATTGACATAATTAGGTAGCTGATCTCCTTCAAACCATTTAAAATGGTATTGACCACTTTCCAGTACCCGGCCATGATTTTCACATTTATGTGAAGTAGGTTTACTTAATTGAGCAAGTGACAAATATAATTAGCTCGTAAAAAATGCTGCAGTAACTCATTTTTACAAGGTGGTAAACTGCTAGCATCAAAATTCCCAATTTTTTTCGATTGAAAGCCTTATTAATATCAGATACTTTATAGGAGTATCTATCTAAGTATACATCTGAACTCTAGCAGCATCAACATCAATTATATTCCAAGCATTATGTACACTGCATATATATTGCTGAATACTATTAAAAACATTCTTCCTTTCATCACTGTCTTCCATTAATTTGCTATCGCCAAACTTAAAAGCTTTTTGGGACACGTCAAATATTTTTAATAGTTTATAAAATCTCAATTTTTCTTTTCAAAATAATGCCAGATTCTAATCGCATCCTGTACTGGTGTGGAAACCAGGCAAGCTTCGATACATGGATTCTCCTAACTGTATGTGTATCTTCATATTTTGATCCACATACCTTTCATTGTTTCCAGTGCCCGTCACCATCCAAATGATTGAATCATTTGTTAGGCAATGTTAATGAGCAAGCATTATAGTGGCAATATCAGTGTCCAACAGTTTGAATGACTATGTTTGGTTTAAAGTTGTAATTACAGACATAAACTTTTATTTTGGTATCAGCTTTCTCATGTTCTGGGCATGACAATTCTTTTTTATTACCTGATACAAATATTATTCTGGTATCAGCTTACTCATGTTCTGGGCAATCATGACAATTCTTCTTTAATACCTGATACAACTTTCTGGGAATCATTTACTGTAAAATAATGGCATTTTCTAAAGTTTATATGAGTTAATGTATTAACAATGAA
Source organism: Panoquina ocola ocola (assembly GCA_018249155.1). Taxonomy (NCBI): domain Eukaryota; kingdom Metazoa; phylum Arthropoda; class Insecta; order Lepidoptera; family Hesperiidae; genus Panoquina; species Panoquina ocola. Next base: position 13,258 of record DWKA01001101.1, read on the forward strand.
TGGTGCCATTTCATCAGTAGTAGGCCAATGCAAAATAAAAAAGTTTACAAGCTCTTCTTTAAA
>DWKA01001102.1:0-13318 GCA_018249155.1 Panoquina ocola ocola
GCAATCTACAGAAGCTGCGGGCCCGAAACCGCGGCGGGCGCGGCTGAAAACCGCGTCGTGAGTTCTTAGCCTAAGTGCTTGTTCAGACACGGCGGGAATCGCGCGGTTTGAGAATCGTGCGGTTTGATTCGTCCATAGAAAACCTCGCGATTATGCCTGAACCCTTATATAAATACCTGCGTTAAAGAGACCCACGCGGTTTCCGCGCGATTCTCAAAATCACGCAATTCCCGCCGTGTCTGAACAAGCACTATATTGCTCTCTGCTATCACATTACTCTTAAGGCTGATTTACATTAGACAGTAGCTGGTTCCAGCATCACTGGATTTCATCGCTGTACTGGCGCTGGTACTGGATCGCGATCACTTACGTAGTGTTTCTACAATTCCATTGCCACTGGTAAGGGCTGCGCGGCGTTCGAAGGGCGGTCACTGGATCGAAAAATATGCGGTCACTGGACGCTAGATGCTGGAGTGATTTGAATCATGTTGACACTGTTACAGTGCTGGAATACAGTGATGCTGGTGTCAGCTACTGTATCAATGTAAAGCATCCTTTAATGTAGTCAATTTCATGTAGATTAGCTCTGTTATTTATTGTTTAGGTGACCGATTCTCGGAAATTGAAACAAAAAGGAAAATAGGGTATTTTGAGGCCCCATCGTAAACTAAACACCTGATACGATATTTTACCTAAACTAAATTCTTATTCTATACTTACCTTGCATATAAATTCAAAATTATGTTATGACTGCCTGAGATATCAACTCAATCTAATGCCCGTACAAAGGTATACAAGTATTAATTTATGGAAATTAATATTTATTATGATTAACCGTAGTTTGAAAGAATTGAATAAACGTCCTATTGGTGTTCAACCTGCTTAGGAAGCGAGTGATCCCGAGTTTAATTGGTATACATAGTTAATTATATAACATAATACTTCATTACTAATTACAATTGCTTTTTTCAGAAAAACATTACGCCTTTTCTTGTAACAGTTCCTTGACCAACAATTTGTCCCCACTATTTTTATCATTCAAAATTTAAATTAAACGTTTTAGAATTTCCTCCGTGTCTCTAAAACTGTGACAACTATTTTTTTGTTGCTTGGCAGACAGGATTGCTAAAAGCTCAGGTCACACATCCGCAGCAAAGCTATGTACGTTGCTACAATACAGTAATAACCCTGTTGTCCTTCCATTATCATCATTTCATTATTGCATAGTATAAAACAAAGTCGCTTTTTCTGTCCTCATTTCCCTTTGTACGCTTAAATCTTTAAAACTACGCAACGGATTTTGATGCGGTTTTCTTAAATAGGTAGAGTGATTGAAGAGGAAGGTTTTTACATATAATTTATAATACTTTTATGTAGATATGATATTTTTCCCGAAGCGAAGCGAGGACGGGCTGCTAGTAATAAACATAATTTAAAATTTTGATAAATCTTGCGTTGAAAAATCATAATCATTTTTATTAATTAAACTGTAGCACAATTTTTTTAAGATCGATGCACGTGTTAGTACAGTGGACTCTGATGTTATCGTACTGTATTACAAACCCGACAGAGGTCCATTACCAGTACGAGTATGTATTGTACCTAGTAAATAGACGATATAAAAACTGAAGCACCTTACTGTAAATAAGACAATAATGTATTAACTCGTTCTTTATCAATAAAAAAGTCTCTTCGTGTTTAAGAACCTATCTGCGTGGGCGTGTTAAGTTATCCTAGTATTTATTTAACCATATTACCGGAGAAGGTTGTATTCACACCAAATACCAAACCACGAATTTATTGGATGTTTTTCCCCAAAGTACCTAACAATTTTTCTCAGAACGCCTAGAGTTATACTAATAATAATGCATAGCGACGCCATATAGTCTGGTCGAGATAATGACTCCACATTCAACTCAAGCCATTTAGATTCGTATGTTAATGAAATTTAATATGTAACCAAATAGACAAAAAACATACCTACATATTTAAACTAAGATAACATTCACAACTTTATATTCACATCGCATTCCTTGGCCATTAATAAGTCGCATTTACGTGACTCTATATACAAGTAGAGATACAAGGTATTACAGGATTATTGAATAAAGACTTATAAATCGTCAAGTGTCCATTGTATTGTAATATCGGTCGTAAATCAGCATTTTAATTCAGTCCTTTAATTTGCACCGCTCAGTTATTTATAAGTAAACCAACGGGACACTTTACCGTTGTCGGGATTGTGAGGTAATCTCAAAAATCCGCTAAATCATGGTGCATACAGGTTACCCTCAGAATGCTGTAACCCACAAACTAAACAGTACTACGCCGTCAAATATAATCAAGTTTAATTTAATGTAAATAGCAGACCAGTCATTTTTGATTGTAAGTGATCCTTCACGTTCCTTCAGATTCACTCGACGATAAAAAATACTCCAGTTATTTTTAGGGCAGTATATTTTTAACTAGTAGATATAATTACGTTTATATTTATGATTAAGGCTTCCTATGCATTGAAAATAATAATATAAGTAAACAACACAAGAAAATTATTTGATTTGAAAAAATAATGTAAAGTGATTTTTAAAATCAACAAACAATTATTACTCTCAAACAAATGATTAATTACTGCCTATTACATTATTATGCTACCTATAAATACAATTCGAATTATTTTCATCGAATTTACCCTTAAAACCTCACCCCCATCCCCTTCCCGACCTCAGATCGCCCTTAAATTATTTTTCCTTTCATTTTTATAATATTCCTCTCCTTTTGTAATGGGTTTCACCCTACTATAATTTATTTCCGTTTTAAAAGTTTTCGGCACTGGTCTATTAAGTATATACAGTGCAGCAAACAGTTAAGTAAGGTATAGCATTTTATATAGCTCGATAAGTGACTTTTTGTTGAAAATCGGTAAATAAATACGAGAGTACTTATTGGGTTAACAGACATTACCTAATACCAAATTGAGCACCTCCTTTAAAAGGCGTTCCTCTTCATAATATTAGGTATACCAGGTATAAAATACAGAGAAAACTTTTGATTTTATTTTAAGGAAATACAACAAAACTATTATAATATCTAAGCGTGTACAATTATATTAAAGGAGTAGGTACCTACCTAATTTAGTGTGGAAAATAAATCGCTTACATTTGCGGATACAAAAATAACGCTATCCAAGACCTCCGAGGTTTATGTAAACATGGTAAAAACCAAACGTCCATAAGAAACTAAACTTGACAAAAAAATAAAACCTTAAACAGGAAGAAAAAGGTGCGATGATTCAGTGAAAACTGTAAATTAATCGTTTGTTGTGGTTTGTGGTGTCGTTTACATTGGAGAATTTATTTCGGTATCGATCAGCCGTTCTCTTTGCTCATTTAAAAATCACACATCAAGTTACCTTGAATCGAGAAGTCGGCTTTTGGATAAACGATTTATTGATCGATGAATCACTGCCCCCTTCTTCCGACTCAATTTCATCAATTATCCATTTAAAACTGGAGTAAAAATATTGTTTCATTTCGAAAACCATAATGGTTTTGCTATTATTTTTGTTTGTAGTCCCCTTTAATTAAGTTTCAATGTAGGTAAGTTACTCATGGTTTAAAATAAGTAGGTACCTAACTATGAAGTCATGAATACGATTTACGTTGAACGTAAAGATATAAGCAAGATATAGCGAGAAAAATATTGGCATAAATATTTATCCGTTGTTTCGATTCTTTTTAAGAGCCACAATTAAGTTCCTTCGTCGTCGATGCTGTGACCTGAACTACCATACCATACATATTGGTTGACTTTTTGCGTATAAGAGTCCTTCATAGCAAGGTCCATTGGAGTGGTACCATCGGTTTTTTATTTCGCGCACGTAGGTAACTGTTTTACTGATGGTTATCGCCAGAAATAACCTTTAATTACTGTATAGTTTGAGCTGCCCTGACCTTTCACACAAGCACTTACAAAGGCTACCTTCTTGTATAGAAATAAGAATTGTTAGAGAAATACAAAGATTCAACGTGCTAACATAGTTGATATCCTTGTTGAGTATATCAATCATGAGGTGTAATTATTGACTAACTGACTTATCCTTTTTTATTGAAATGTTTAGCATTTTATCTTTATTCTTTTAGAAAGATATCTATAAATAATCTGCATCATTCAGTCACACGGTTACTTATAGATAGGTACATATTTTTTTTTACTAACTGATATACTGAAAATAACACCTTTTCTAATTTTATATCTATGCTAATTTCATGAAACATTGTTCTGACAAAACATTTACTTTCTGCAGAAATGCACATAAAAGTCTTGTCAATGAAAATAATATTAAAAAAAGAGTTGGTCAATCTAGTAGAATCGTATATCTTCAATCCTACCGAACATGAGTTATGCGACACATCGATTATAAAACGAAACACAGGATCAATTGTGCAGCGGCTGCCTTTGAATCCAAGAGATCGCACTGCACTTTAACTCGCCACAGTTATTTTTTTCCGTTAAACGCAACTTACTCTTACTCGTAACGGAACTGCGAGCGAGGTGAGGTGTATTTTTTATTATATAGGCCCTTTCTATCATTATAAGTTCTTCAAGCTTTGTTGTATCTTATGAAACTACACCATATTATTCAATAATATGCTTACAGGAAACATAAAGTGTATCGAAAAGCTCCATAAAACATACATCGTGAGTGTTGGACATAATAATTACAATATTCAATGTATGTAAAATAATTATTCTCGGTATTTACTTCAATAGTGAGCAATAAATACAGTATAAACTGTAGCTAATATAAATAATCTTAGCAGAAGACACCAAGCATGTTATTATAAAAACTTCAACAACTAAAGTAATTTTCCGTGCTTCCAAGTCAGTATAACAAGGCGTGAATAAAGTTCATTTGATTCATCACGAAGCCCATATTATACCTTTATCAGGAAGGCTTAACAAAACATCACCTTGCGCATGTAATAAATCTGTCACTCGACACATATCGAAGATTTTTATCCGTAACGAGCCAATAAAGAGGCTTCTAATTAAAATTGTTCTTAAAAAATCTACGTTAATACTTCCGACATCGAACACGTAATATTTCCACTCGTCAAAGTAATCTGTCAAAACTCTACTAGATTTTTTGTTTTTAGTAAAAACTGGACATATTTGTATTTATGTTGATTTTAAACACTCAATCAATCAAAAAGCATGATTTAATAAAATTCTTAACAATATCACTTTATCTATTCACATTCAGATTCGGGTAAATATATATTTGCTTCTCTATAAATAGATCTCTTTTGTATCCGTATTTATAAAGCGCGTCGAGCAAATAATGGACTTACGTCTTAGCAAATTCTTACCACTGGGGGGTCTTCATCGATGCATAGTTTTTAGCCTTTCAACAACATAACAAGGCAAACATAATTTTTAAAATATTACTTAATATAAGCATCTTGTGATTTAATGCGCTATATTAATATAGACATCGAATAGATATTTCTATTGTCTATATATTAAACTAAAAATATATTAATTTAAACATTGGCATAATATTTCGGGCCATCATTGCATACTAATGAACCTAATTACCATTTATTTCTTATCAATTTTTTTTATTAACTTCAAATTAGTGACGCGATTTAAAACTAATTTTCTTTTGACATTTTTAGGTACAATACTTTGAATATTAATAGTAGCGGACTGGTAACTGTAAAATTATGATGACAGCCGCTATATTATTACGAACGAATGTGGCATTATTTTATGGCAGTATTTTATGATAGAATTTATAGTTAGACACGTGATGGTATGACCATTAGGAATGAGGTACCAGAAACTAAACACGTGTTGAATAAATTTCAAATTATGAAACCCTTACATAGAACATTATAATATACACAAAATCATCGGAATAAAATAAAAAAACGTATACGTTTCAAAGTCATTCGTTTAAAATGGTCAAATGAATAACAATTCTACGATCCTATAAATTATTTGACCACCATTGATGAAAGCTATATATAGAAAGAACGAGTCATCAGAAGAATTATTTACTATGACAAAAACGATAGTTCTAGCGCATAAATTACGACTGCCACCAACTATCAACACGACCACACCCACTATTTTAGAGAACGTATATTATGTCAGTATAATAAACTAAATAGTGTCATACCATTTGAATCCATACGAGTATTTTAACGCATAGATAAGCGATTTTGTTAAATAATTTATTTAAATAGAACGTGAGTCAGATTGACCGTGACATCATTTACAATTTTACTAAATTATTAATATATACGTATACAAGTCGAAACTGTTAAAAAGTAAAAGAATTATTATAACTGCGCTTGATCTTTTGACCTGCACTAGGCACGGCTATCAGAGTCGTTAAATACAGGAATTAAATTACTAAATGACTCACCTGATTGATTTTAAGCAAACGTTTTATCATAGTGACTCATACAGGCGAACCCTTTTTTCGCTAATTTGGTCACCAAAGATAGTTAAAAGTTAAAGATTACTGTCGTAAAACAATCCGTGGGGAAGCGTATCTTAGTAAAGACAAACGAAAAGAAATACAAACCCGACACTTTAAATTGTAGCAGCACAAAGAACTAAGTAACAACACAAAAAAGTACTTATCTTCCTACTAACAATAAAATTGTTATTAATTTTAAAAATGTTGATGTCTTAGGATTGATTGATTTCAATCATAATTAATAAGATCATTAAAAAGGGTGTGCCACACTTGTTAAAGATGGTCCGGCTGCGGTAGGTACCGCTGGCCAGACGAAGAACGAAGGCTAACAAGCTGGTAAAGTGAACGTTAATGCGCATACTCATTAAAGTTGACGATCGATTCTCTTTGATGTACAATGAAGACCACAGAAGTCTATCTAAGTGCACGTAAACAGTAAAATTAAGTCTCAATTCTTCGGTGACAAAATAACTTTCCGAAACAGTAGAAGCAAAAATGACATTCACAAATGTTTTTTTTTAAATATTCGTACGTAAGAGATTAAAGAAATTTCAATTTACAGCCTGAATTATACAGTTATACCTATGTAGCGCATTATATTATTACATCTTCTTAATACGGTTTGAATGTAGAGTCATTGAATTTTTACTAGTCTATTCAAGATTTCTAAGCGTTCTGTAATTTAAGGTTCAGGGTAATATTTAAAGATTTGGAAATGAAGTAGATAGGGAATTTAGTCAATGCTAAAGCCGAAAACCTCAATAGGCTTTCGGGGAACGTAATATTAAAATATACGGGTTTATACAGTGACTAGTAGCCCGCCCTCGCTTCGCTTCGGAAAAACTTTTTTTATTCATCTTAGCGTGATGTTATATAGCCTATAGCCTTCCTCAATAAATGGACTATCTAACACTGAAAGATTGTTTCAAATCGGACCAGTAGTTCCTGAGATTAGCGCGTTCAATCAAACAAACTCTTCAGCTTTATAATATTAGTACAGATATGTACCTACATATATGACTACGTACCTATACAATATACATAAATATGCAAATTCTGATGCATTGTAATTGCACTGAACTTACCAGCTAAATTATTTAGCATCAACAAGCTCATATTGTCCTACTTTCTAACAACTTTACATCACAATGAGGCCATTAGCAGTCGACAGATGCTCAAACTTGCTTTCGTCAGCTAATGCACTGAGTCATTGACCGACTTTGATAGTGTCAACTTAGGCTAAAATTGGCAAGAAATACTAAGAAATAGAGTAAAACGTTACATTTAGCTTACTATGCTATTAGCTGTTTGGCATAATTTAAAATGCACGAGCTGATAAAATATCGCAAAATTTCAATTTGATACTTTATGATCTTATCGTTCTAATTCAATTTGCAAGATCTTACCTAAAGAAAATTTGCTAACAAACTTACAAAATATAGCTAGTTAAAAAAACTATTCAAAATAGAAGTTACCATACATACCTACATATTCGTACCTATTTACAGGAACAGGCGCTAAACTTAACAGCAATATGTCATTCGTTGTAGTTGTAAAACGAAAATTAAAACAATAATTATGCGGACAATAACATAGATTAACATTCCCATTACTCGTAACATTGTCGTTTGTTCTACGCAGCCTTCTTACTCACGTCATTTTCCTATGGCGCTTTTCTATAACTCGCAAACACCACTAAAACTGTAGATTTGTCTTCTATAAAGAATATTTTCGAATAATTTTAAATGACGCAGTTATAAATAGCGTAAGTAGCTAAATATCCTGTCATTGATACTTTACATCAAACATAAATTATGTTATCATCTTCTTGGAGCATGTGTCTACTTACATAATTATAGAGACAATTTGTGTCTAAAATAAAATAATAAGGATCATAGAATTATCTTTATTCAATCCTCCAAATACTGGAAGAGTACATAAGTAATTTAAATCATTAAAATTTTATAGAATTAAGGGCAGGTTTATCGCTGTAACTTTATAGAGCGTCCAGGGCCGACCGAGCACTACAAATTATGTAATTTAAAAAAGTTCACAGTTTACGCAGTTACATCGAACTTCACGTTTTAGTAACACCTTGAGTATAGATTACCTCACGTATTTAACTATTCTGGAATCCTGATGTCATGCTGTCGATGCTACGAGTATACATAATATTGTAAGTGCGGAGTGGTAGATTCTCTTACTAACTAGTTTCTACGATTTACCTATGTGATATTTGCAACTTGCAACATCAAGTTCGTCACAAATGCGTTAGTCATTACGAATGTCGACTGACGATTTATTAGCGACTAAGTATGAGGACTGACGATGTGCTAGCGGCTAAGAGTGTGGACTGACCATTAGACCGTTTATTGGCAACTAAGTAAGTGGACTGACGACGATCTACCTACGAAACTATGAGTCCCAAGTACGATTCCCGTCCGGGGCAAAGATGAATGTAATAGATAAATATTTGATTGCAGGTCTTAGCAATGTCACAATGTGTGTGGTGTCCATACTACTCTCGACAGAGGGAATAATCCTAGTGCAGGAGAGTGTCTAAGCGATTATTATCTGAATAAATTTCAGAGTAAAATATGATTTAGACCACTTTAACCACAATACCAATTGTGGTTTTGAGTTGAATTTATTGATCTGCCATGTCCTAATAATGTTGTAAGGTGAAAGACACATTAGTTTCGACAATGCATCTTTGTCATAAATTTGAACTGAAATTTCACTTATTAGGCTTGCTTCAGACGAGGGAACTTTTCAATGGTGAACACTATTGTTAAAACATTTATTACCCCATAGCATTATTTATTTAGTTACCTACTTTGTTTATTGTAAATCCTGTTAAAATACCAATGTAAAAGTCATAAAACTTTACCTGCATTAAAATTCACTGTGCAAAAAATATTTAGCTAATGTAGGTATTTAATGGAGTTAAAGCTACTTACCCAATTTAATGCAAGTAGCTACTTAAATAAATTTCTTAAAACATATTTTTTACTGAAGGTGATCATCTTTAAACGGGTATTAGATAAATCGAAAATATTTTAGAATGATAAATGTCACTTATTTAGAAATAATAGTTTCAACAGATATGTACAAGCATTGTTAACAATAACAAAAGATAAATGGAAAATATTTTCCATATGGGAGGTTCCGTAATGTTGTCATTAGGATAGTGAGGTTTGTTTAGAATATGTTAATATAATGAGGAACCGGTTATTTAAAATAGCTTGCGTCTGACATAAACACGTTGTACATATTATTATACACAACTGTATAATATACTTACACATAACTTTATCTACTACGTCTATAAGGATAAGTTGCAAGTTAAACATGGTTTTTAACATTGTTATTACGACTTTTTTGGACAGCTGGTGGAGTCAGTACTAATAATAGTAAAGGAATTCCATTCAGAATGATGGGAGCGTCCAATCATACTTGCGGTGAGGTCGTGCATAGCTACGTAACGTAGAATCAACACGCGCTCTCTCACAACAGCACACAACCTACAATTCAGTTCTACGGTGCGTCCCAGTTAACCCACCATACTTGCGGAGAACGCCGCGTTCCGCGCGTTAAAGCACAGATAAAATATATTTTTAATCCCGTATTCCCGCGCAAAGGTAATAGTTTACGTTCTAGTGTTGTGAATGTTATAGTTTTTTTTTATTTGAAAACGTGCAACGATGGCGTTTAAACAGCCAATTATTTTTTAGGTGCAGTTATGCCAGTGATAACTTAGAATCGTGTGTTTATAATTCCCACTTGTGCTTATATCATCAAGAAAGCTCTCACAGTAGATTAAGTAAACTATCTCGTTACTTCCGCATACGCGCAGTCTTGTAAGATAAAACTTATAAGTTTTAAGTTAAGACGAAGTACCTAGGTACGTTAGAAATAGTTTTTATGTACCTAGGTACATATATCCATCTACATAAGTGGTTCCACTTAAGAAAATAGTTAATTTAACACTTAGAATACTTACTTTGGAAATTTGGAAGGAACGTAATTTTATCTTGATTTTTTATAGATTAAAACTTTTTTTTTAAGTTTTTTAATTTAGTGAATTACCTATGACAATCTATAAATCCAACCGGCATACCTACCTACTTATGCAAACATATTTTTTTTTGTAATAGGTTGGCACGTAGATCGCTTCACTCGCATAATATTTGTATTGATACGCATAACTGTGGTGATCACACACCTTTATGTACACTTGTTGAATGTGTATTGTTTAATCGAAATAACACCACAGACCGACACACTTGTAAACTTACCTTAAACGAACGTACAGAATTGTATACGTATGAAATTCAATATTGCTGTATCGAATATTATCTTGGCTGTAGCCTGTATTGAATATTATCAGTAAAAACAACTTCCAGTGTAAAATGCGCTGGATCTTACTGGGTGCTCTGGCACTAGTGACCTTCGCCAGCGGCCAGGAGATATGTCTCTCCGCTGAAGAGGACCCCTACTTCCTCTTCGGTACCAAGACCGCGTACACCTTCGCTAATAGAGGCATCCCGACCAATCGACATCACGAAATTCCTGGTGAGTTTATCATTATTACCTTAAGTCTCCTTAAGAAGCCTTAAATTAGCGTGGACTATGGCCTATATCCCTCACATTGTGAAAGGAGACTCGAGCCCAGCAGTGACAATTTTGGGTTGTAATGATGATCCTACTACAACCCGCAATTAAGCAGCGAATTCTTAATTAATCTTGGATTGAAGCTAAGCTTCGTATTTAACTATTAATAGCTTAGTAATAGCTCTTCCGGTAATAAAACAGTAATGGATCGATGATAAATTAATAATGATAATAGTTGGACTTTATCAATGATATAAAGTTTCTTCCTATGTACGTCCGAACATAACATTAGTCTAATATTAGGGCACTGTAATCAGTAACTAGTAATTATAATTAACCAGATGGACAGCCGGACGTAAATAAAACAGCAGTTAAACTATATTCAAGCGTGTTAGATTCAAAGAGTATTTATCTAAAAAGTTTATACCGGTTGTGTAATATTAATGTGTATGCATCTTTGGGTTATGCATCCTTAGTAGGTATATATTTAAACGGCTTTGAAACTTAGCAGAGAAAAGGCGTAAAAAACTTTATGTTGGGAAGTGCTAGGTAATCACGGTTATTGCTTAACTTAAGTACAGATGAATTTTGTAAATATAATAATACTTAATATAATATATAAATATGAAAGTTTGTGTTTGTATGTTTGTTCCTCAATCATGCAAAAACGGCTCAACTGATTTGGCTGGATTTGGCACATACCACCATGACCGCTTGTTGGGCACGAAAATATGAGTTTCCTATAGCTCACGTAATAGTAACAGGATATTTTAACCCGTATTCATGGAAATATTTAATTGTTGGACGTTAATAAATGTTTGGAGCGCGTCCAAAGTTTGTCGCAACATCGAAAATAATGAGCTGCGTTTATTTCATACATCGTGGTGTAGGTACAGCCTCGGGGCATTAATATTGAAACATATTTACCCGTTTAAAATTATGGTAACTACAGTCCCTTTTTATTTTACCAACAATTTCAGGACTACCGTTGGCATTAAAGAGGGCGTCACCTCGTTATTCGATAAATTTGAATATTACAACAAAACCATTTTGGATGTTGTCTTTATAATTATGTAAGCTTGGGGTAAAATTTAATGTGTGCTTTAATTAAACAAAGTGATAGATAGGACGTCGCTTACCCTAGGTGAGTACCTAAGTACAATCGTCGGTAGTCGACCGACTCGGTAGTTACTAGTTAAGTATTATTATAAGTTTAGTAGTCTTATAAAAACCTGTGCCGTCTACTATTAAACCTATCCATCAATCTGCTTTAGAGATGTGTGGTAGAGTCAGTTCTAAATCTCCTCAGTCATGACTCATGAGTAAATAAATACCCGTGCTCTGAAGTGATTCTTAAAGCCCTAATTAAAGCTGATATGGAATAAATCACAAGTAGGTCTCCTATGACATATCTAGTACCTGGTTCCTACAATCTGAGAGACATGACAAAATTAGGCATTAAAACCAATTATTTACGAACATACAAACAAAATTACATCTACAAACCAACGCAGGTACGTATCATTATTGCTAAAGGTCGTCAGGTCATTCAATTTAGCCACAGTACTACATGTTCACATGTTTGTCATCGCGATCGGTCAACCGATTGTTGCACGGCTTGCACCGTTCTCAATAGCCACAGACCGCAGATATGTATGTACCTGGATATTACGAATTGCTCGTAATAACATGACATCCATTTTACATGACAACATGTCGCACTGATTCATGAACATGACGTTAACATGATTTTTTCTGTTTGTTATGCTGTACTCCTGTCTTGGTTAGTTTAATAACGTCTTCATTGGGATGGATAGGTATTTATTTACTAAGTTAGAGTTGGAACACCCTACCCTATTAAAATCCCTTGGGACTTTTTATGAATAAGAAACCTTTTGTCATTACTTCTCAAAGTTCTTTAAGTTTCGTCTTGTAGCCCTACGCTTAAATGATAAGTTATAAATGATAAGACACATCGTGCTTTATCACAATTGGCAATGTTGTCGTACCTGTTATACTGTACATTCAATTGGATTTTACTATTCTTGTTGTTGAGTTAAACCACTAAACTCTATAATTGAATTCTAAAGTTATTGATAATTGAGTTCCAGAATTACGAGACAGTCAACAAATTATTCAAACAACAAATCCTCAGAAAACTGTTTGGACTCTCCATCGCCAAAACCTGTTTTACCATGGCCATGACATTATCAT
>DWKA01001103.1:0-13314 GCA_018249155.1 Panoquina ocola ocola
AAACGACTTTTGCGCATCTAATGTCTCTTTCAGACTCATGCCAAGTTCCGTGTCTATGACTACAATTAAACCTACCAAAAAAAGTTCGTGCTTAAACTAATCATCGTCATAGAAGCATCATACGGCATACCACACAAGTTTCTCTTCTATTTATTGAGTAATAATGAAGGATACCAGGCGCGGTCACCTGCCACTGAATTACGACTTGCGAGGCCTCTGGTACGCTAAAATGACATTTAGGCCTGTGCTCACCATGTTTATGAAGTCACGACTGACCTTTATATTGCACGCGCAGTAGCTAATGTAATGTAATAATTGCGGTTGCTATCATTTAAAGACGAATTAATGATATTATAAAGCAAACTACTCGTTACTGCAAACGTCTTACCATGTTGCTAATAAAAATGTTATAATGGCTGTATACTACGACGCGTATTTTGTCATCTTCATTCAAATGTCAGCTATTAAAGAATGGCGGAGATGAACTAATGAATTTTCCATATTCGTTATCCGAGGTACACCTCGGATTTTTAAATTTACAAATGTTTAATATTAAGAAAGTAAAGTTATATGTAAGTGACTAATGACCTACCCCGACTTTACACGCGTGCAAATTTTAACAGTCTCGAAAATGTACCTACGTAACGAATGGGACAAACATAGCATTTGTAAAAAATGTCTCAATATTCTATCCATCAATTACCCTCAAATCCTTTTCTTAGCAATTGTCAAAATGTACTTAGTAATTTATCCAGAGATAAGGGATAGATAGGTTAATTAATAAGGTAATTAATAAGTAAACACAGCTCAATAAATATAGCTTTAGTATTCTTAGGTACATGACCATAGCCTATATTCAATAAAAAACAATAGGTAGAACACATAATTCTCGAATGCGTCGATTCTATTTTTAAATTATTTCGTCGGTTAATTTACAACCATTTGCCTAATTGAATTACGAAGCGTGAAACTTCCATAGAGAGAGACATCAATTACCTTAACACTAATTGATTAATTACACTGTACTAATATGGTTTTACGACTGCATAATTTCTTCTACACGCGAACAAAATGGAGTTCGTTGCAGATAAAAAATATTTTAGAAGTTATGTTTACAGATTAATCTTTAATGAATATTCTTCTATAGTGCTTCCGTGCTTCAGAGGGCACGTAAAGCCATCGGGCCAGTTTGTTATCATTATCAGTCGATAAGCTACGTCAAGCGACCTTCGGGAGGCCTACTCATAAAAGCTTTCGACACTAGGGTTGAACACTAATCTCTCCACAAAAATTAATAAATATTAAAATATTAGGTATCGCTTTAGCTAATGCTTCGTAAAAACAATCATTTATTCACATTTTTACCTAGTGGATGGTTTACATTTATATACGAGGCGATTATCTATCGTCAGAGATTCCTCACTGCACTCTGCATAAAAAACTTTCCTCTGAAAAGTACGCATTTTCTGCGTCGGTATATAATCTATTGTATTTATGTTATTTGAAAGTAGTGAAGTCAATCGTTACACATCGAGTAAGATGTAGATCTTTATAGAGTATTAAATCAAAAGAAACAACATTTATTATAATTCATTATTTATTATCATTGATCTACACAATGTAATGGAATACATACGTACATAATTGTAACATTAAGAAATATTATTTTTTACAACTAAGTCTATATAAAAATATGGCTAAACGACAGAGCTCTGGCTCTCTTTATTGGCACATGGAATATTATTTCTTTTACAACCCTCTTGCTATCCAATATATTATTAAAGCATATTTTATAAGCAAATAGAAGTCTTGTATGACATGTTATATATACTTCATCATATATAGTGCATAAAGACGAGTACAATTTTCATATAATATAATTTTTCAATAATTTTAATTGCTTCATTGAAAATTATTCAAAAATTATAAAATTATAATTTAATTGTGAAAACATTAACCCATCTATTTCGCTTAGATAACGAAATATGGTAGTTTTGTGTGTTGCTTTAATATGAAATTTGAAGTCAGGTGTATTTTTTTCCATTCTTATCGTTTTTACGTTTTGGATAAACTATTGAATATATGAAGGAAACACAAAAATATCTGTAACAATTGGGACAAGGATTTTGTACAACCCTTAAATACGCTAATCAAATATGAACCTTTTTACTACTGAAAAAAAAATCCGAACATGGTTTTGTATCCAAAGCGCCAAAACAAATAGAATGAACATAATATTCTGGTTAATGAAGTGATCATGTTACAAATAATATGAAAGTAGAAAAATATGAAAGTAGAAAAAATCAATGATATTTAAAAAAATACTTTTCCAATCACAAATTAAATTTCAATGTTTCTTTTTAATACCAATAAGGCACAATACATTTTACAAATGCTCAAAATAACTTCAAGACATGAAAGCTTTTCAGAAACTATTTTCATTTGACCTTGATCACTTCATAACTAAAAAAACTTAACTATAGTTTGTCTTAAATAAGGTGACGGACACCTTTTACACTAAGTCACTGCTTTCTCGGGTCTTTAACTTTATATCACTATGTTAACAACTCTACCCATATTTCTAAGCATTAGGAACAACCCATTTACATTAAATCAAGCAATGAAATGTTATAATATATAGAAGCTCTAGATATGAATAATATTGAAAACAATACATCGTTTAAGAAAGTCTTCTCGTCAAATTTTCACCTCACCTCACTTCAATTTCGCATTTTAAAAACTTTCCTATGATATTTGAAGCATACGTTCTACGTTATATAAGCTTACAATTATAACAATATTTTTAAATATAACATAAATATTAATTTACATAAAAATATAGCTAAGCAGTAAGCCGATTAAATGCTATCATTACTTATTCTAATAAATAATATTTACAATACACCAGAACGATATTTTTATGTACGCAATTGCATGTTTGTTATAATAATATTTTCTGTTGTCTTACATCGATGGAAAAAATGTCTAATAAGATGTGATGTTTGTCAAATTAAAAAAATACTGGCACATGGAAAAAAGACCTAGTTTTTTAAATTAAAGAACTTAAGTCGACCAATGATTGCATTGCCCAAATTGTCGTATCTGGCGGTGTTAATGACAAAGCACGAATACTGTTACGTAAAATAAGAATTCCCGGATGTTATGTACGATGCGTCTGACGTCACAGGGTCTTCAATTCATGAAATTATCACCATCGTGAATACAAGGTCTCCTTTTTCGGGTTGTAATGTATTTCTCTGCAACAAGGATAACAAGATTAATTTTATACGAAACAGAAAGGGATGGATTTATATTGCACACTATTGTGCTTCTAGTAGTTTTCCATTTTTACATATCATTAGTAAACACATTGGTCGTATGTTATGGTAATTAAACAAAAATGCTTGTACGGTTTTACATAGAGCACGATCAAAATATACTTTAAAAAAAATTTTAGCGGTCCTCTTCAAAAAAGAAGTCCAAATAAATTTTGTATTATGTTTAAACATTGACTTTTTGTGCTCAATTAATAAAAAAATGTAAATCGCTCAAAAAAGCAAAAGGTTTATAACCACTGTACAACTTCGGTGACGTCGATTTACTTCCACGTGGTATCAACCTTCTAACCAAAAGGTCTTTGCACATCAACTCACACTGAGTTGCGTTAACAATAGCCTTTTCTTCCAATAAATCATTTAATACGTCTATACTATTCATATTAACGTAGAAATTCAGTGAACCTTACTCTATTGTGTAAGAGAGACCGCTGTGTAGGATCGTGCTATCTTCATCACCTTCACCGCCACAAGCATTGACTACATCTACAACAATCGAGAAAAACATATTAATATTACAAATAACATAAGTAAGTAATAAAACAAATTCTCCAAATATGGCAATTCGCCGTGAGAAGAATCTGATATCAACGTTTGAATAGTTCGGAAACTGTTCTCAATTCAAATGTTAATAGAATCAATCTATTCAATATTCAATATGTAAAGATAGAGTTTTAGGTCTCATTTACAGAAATGCAACAGTAAATAAATTTACTGCGCATTATCAAGTAAATAATATGCAATGCCTATTCTTTGATAATGTCATAGGAATATTAATTACATTCATAAATAACACAAAACAGCTAAATCGCTTAAATACAAACAAAAACGAACTGCCCAATTTTACATCAATATAAATTTAACTAATTATATTAATCATCACCTACAATATTCTAATGTACTTAAATCTTTAACTTTTACATGCCATAGTTAATAAGTGCATTATAATTATTGTGCGAGTAAATGTTAGCTTTAGCCTCAAAACACAAATAACCAAAAAGTCTTAAAACTGAAACCCCGTTACCGTAAACAAAAACAAAAATTAAAATATTTAAGGATTAAAAATACACCGTTAAAGTTAAAGAGATTAAACCACAAAACGACAGTTGAAATCACAGATTTGGGCACAGAATTCCTTTTTTTATCGTTTACTTTCAAAACATCTCTGTATAACGGATCTTTTCAAATTTATTAATGAAGATAATCTTATAACTTCCCTTAATCCTAATCTTAAAGACTAACCTATCTTAAACCTAAGCGAGTACTTTGCACAAAGTTTGTCTTCAATATTAAATACGTTTATATACGCCCGAAATTAATAATCGATCTAATCACAAATCTTTAGATTGAAGATCGCAAATGACATCCATTTTTTTTACAAAAGTGTGACATTTGTGAGCTTAAATAAAAAAAAAATTGATAGATTATTAATTTCAGGCAGTAAAAATCTGAGTCTTACCTAGTGCTAATTGGAAAACATAATTTCTATTGTTAAATGCAAAATATACTTCAGTAATATGGCATTTACGATGTTGATAACCATGTTCTGAATAAAAAGCTTATCTAGTACTAATTTAACCTTTATAATCCAAGTAGTGTCTTAATTATTGTCTTCGTGAGGACGATATTAAGCGTTCATAGACCTATTGATAATCTTGACTATTCATGACTTAATCTCCATAAGTGTGTCACTTTGGAATGATTTCGGTATTCACAGCTTATATTTTCACTAACTGAACTTACGAGTATTATCAAACCAGAAAATCCGAGTCAAACGTTGGTTACTGCGAATTTATTTGTTAAATTAGGTCTCAAATTGGGGATGTTTATGATATTATCTGATATATACGTCACATACATAGGGAATCCTAGTTTCAGCAAGTGTAATTCATACTTTTTAAGAGAAAAAACGGCATTACAAAAAAATATTTAAAATGTCTATTTACGCTTCACAAATTTTTGTTATAGTCGATACACGTACATACTTCTAACACGCTCCATATTACAACTTCCTAGGTGGTCTATACCAGTTAAATCAGTTCACTGAATATTGTTGAGCGCACGTGGATGTTCAATTCATAGAATCATTCATGTCATTTAAATTGCAGACCTAAATTTTAACAAATTCCAACAGCAAAAAATTTGTTTTTTTTACTGTAAGATAATTTGATTAATTTTCAAGACATCAGTACTACATAATAACATACCAAACTTTGATCAGATTCATCTAAAAACCAAAACTTTATCTGAAATCTTCGAATAAATTAAAATTAATCCCAACAATAAAGTTAAAAGTCATGCTTGCGTTATTATTGTATTCTATTCAAATTCTATAAATCAGGTGTATAAATTAACTGAACGCGATAAATATTCTCGAAATCAAGACACTTGCATTGCAATCTGACATACAGATTAGCTTAAGGTCTACTTAAAGGACGCTCCCATAGTTGCATCAACGGAGATGCCTCACTCCGATATCGGCGCAACGGTTTAACTTCGCACCGAGAACATGGAACGGTTTTCATTGCTAGTGTAACATGACATTGGTTTACAGTTGCATCATTACAGCGAGCGATGTACAAGTTCAGTTGGTAGTTGAGCGTACTTTTATTGGTTGGGTTACGCAATCGTGGTGCCGATCTCGACACGCCAGCAGTTTAAAGGGCATAGGTGACAGGCGTCGGCATTTATTCACTTCCGCGCGATACAAGACTAGGTTAGTTCGTGAACACACACCCCGTGTGTGAGACTGTGGGAACAGAACGCTTTATTTCTGTGCACAGCGCAATCCGTAAAAAGCTGGGAAGAACATTGTTTTCGGAAACTTGAGAAAATTTAAAAAAAGTGATCTAATCTTGAACTAAACTTTCATCATCACCACCTCCCTTATGAAAATATTCATAACATCACTAATAATGCGTAAGTAACTGGATGAATGATATCTGATCATTTGTAATTTTTGGCCTTTTTCTCTTTCTCACAAATAGCTTTGTCTCGATTAGTACGGAAACATTTCAATATTTTGCAATGACAGTACAAAAAATTAAAATCTACACAAACCCAATCCGTTATAAAAAATATTGCTTCTATAAATCAATCTTCTATTTAGCAATCTCTTTTCACATCGAGTTCTGTATAAGGGCAAAATAATGTTCGAAGCGAGATTTCGCAGCCTAATTAAAGTTTGCCGCTTTGTCGTCGTGATCGGCGATATGTGATGTGTTTAGATGTTTTTAGAACAGTTTCTATAAGTCGAATTTACGTCTTTCTATTCAATCTCCTTTAGCTTTATAATTTTATAGTTTTCTAGAAATAGTGTTGTTAATTTAGCAATTGTTTCTACCCCTTTTTTCTACATAAATAAGCATTCCTCAGAATTTTCACGCATGACACTTGTTATAATTGAAATCCAAAATAAATTTTGAAAATAGCAACATTGTCCAAAATGTCATTTATTCCTAAATTAATAAGTAATCCAAATTTTTATGAAAAAAAAATGTCAGGTTGGGCTAACTTAGATTTTGATACCTAACGTAATCTTGAGATAGTTTTGTCTAAAGAAGTAGCTGTACAACCATACGTATCTTTTCCTGAATCAGTAGGTCATCCAACAGTCCGTCCTGTGAGTCAGAATGACTCGTACAATGAGGCGATAACGGAAACGACTTGCACCAATTACCCACTGCACTTTAAAGAGGTCCTATTCATTTGTTTCATTGTGTTCGGTCTTATTACGAGTAGATACAATAAGTTATAGGAAACAATAAAGGTTACATTCGTGGTTAATTTTTATTCAATAACTAGTGGCCCGCCCTCGCTTCGTTTCGGGAAAATTTCTCCTATTCATCTTAGCGTGATGTTATATAGCCTA
Source organism: Panoquina ocola ocola (assembly GCA_018249155.1). NCBI lineage: Eukaryota > Metazoa > Arthropoda > Insecta > Lepidoptera > Hesperiidae > Panoquina > Panoquina ocola. Next base: position 7,207 of record DWKA01001103.1, read on the forward strand.
TAGCCTTCCTCGATAAATGGGCTATCTAATACTGGAAGAATTTTTCAAATCGGACTAGTAGTTCCTGAGATTAGCGCGTTCAATCAAACAAACAAACTCTTCAGCTTCATAATATTTTTTATTTAATAATATCGTAAACATAATGGGATTCTCAAAAATACTAATGCAATAGGAGTATTCTGAGACGCACCTAACGCAACGCAACACATAGCAGTAGAGAGTACGTTTCTGAAATGGCAAAACAAAATGCCTCTAATTTAAATAAAAATTAAAACCGCTCATAAGTGCGATGTTACTGCTAAGAACTTGCACTAACAACACGCAAAGATCTTGAAGACTTGATCCTTGAGTCCGATCGTTGTTTATCGATTTTTCTTTTAGAAAACCATTCTCAACACTTACGTATCGATTCATTATCTTACTGTTTAAGACATTCTACGTTATGTATATAGTTTTTATCAATTTATTTATAACTTCTGTTTAATTTCAGTTATTACCTGTCTTCTTTCAGTTTATTCTCCGCGATATCTATTATTTAAGTCAGAATTAAGGATATTCTTACGAGGAGCGTAAATAAGCCCGCGCTAGTGACCTACTGGGCTAACTTAGTGGAGCATCGCACTCCGATCCTATTTCACTCGTAATTAAGCTAGTAGAGCCTTTTGTTATCTCGCCTCCATACGCTTAGTCAAACGCTAAAGATTTATGGCTAATTAGAATTGCAAACACCTCTTTAGTTCCAATTTAAATTGAGGCTGCTCGACGATTTAGCTCTTAATATCGCTGTTGGGTGATATTATGCAATTTGAAAAAGACCTTCACCCAATGATTCTCCTAGTTTTAACTACTTATATACGTAGGTACCTACTAATTGTTTACGCTTTTAAACCTTTATAAGTATTTTTTTAGAAGTTCATGAATTTAAATATATCTATGTTTCTCCCTAAAATTAGTGGCATTTTTGGAAAAACTTTGTATGTACATACATATTATTATATGCGTCTTTATTTCACTATTTGCCATTTACAAATATCGTTATGATTTTGGTTCAATTAAATTGTATTTATTTCTGTGCCTATATCAAAATGAGAGTGTCTTATTATGACAATCATTTCTCATTAATAGTATACGATGGAACATTATATAAAACGATATATGCTACAAAAACCTAGCAGCCGTCTGTACGACCTGATTAGCGCGTTCGTAATATATATCGGAAACCACAAATGTTGGAAACATAAGCTGTCCTTTCATTGACGTTACTCCACAGAACGAATGTATTGGTTGTCATGTCATGTATATGCCGATATAATGCAACATGACAACCAATCATCACTAGTACCTACAGCTTACTACATCTTTCATTATTTTGAAACAATTTCTCGACCGTTTCAATTGGAAAGGGGAATTGTAATTACAATTACGATTGCTTTAAATTTGTTGATAAATGGGTATTATTTGTGAGTTTCTATCCGAAACTAATCATCCCCGAAGTCATCGACGATTGTGAAGTTAAGGGTCTCGGGTTCGATCCCGGCCGGAGTAAATATTTATGCGGCAGATGAATGTTTGTTCTCGAGTTATGGACGCTAGTTATTAGTGTTATTTATGCTACCCACAACACAGGAAATCCTAGTGCATTTACGAGTATGAGTAGGTGTATCAACTTTTATTAAATATTTGATTTATCCGGTATAACTGGTATCCGGTATAACTGAAGTGGGGACTAGTGATATTAAAAAATATTACAGCAATATTGATGAACATATTTCTCATCACTTAACGATTCAGACTTCTAACGTTAAGTAACGGTTTGTTTCTACGGTGACAAATCATAACAACCGAGCCTCAAACACGGCTCTAACTAAACCGAAGGTTCATAACCCGAGCCGGCACAAGCACAGAAGTGCAAAAGCCTCAATCGTTGAACGGGAATCATAAACGATGGTAGCCGTAGGCGGGGTGTGGTTCCGCATAAAACATTACCGCCGTCTTGTGAAGAGTTCATACAACGTGGCATACACCGCTTATTTAGCAAAGTAGTCGGTAGCGGTACTTCATGCTTAAGGCGCTCACGGCGACCGCCGGTCGGTTCACACGGTCATATGCGATGTCGTATGGCCGCATGCATGAAAGTTGAGAGCATAGGGTGTTTTATATGTGAACTGGCTTTTGCTCGCGATACGATAGATTTTTCTAGTGTCGGTACCCATTTGGTTCCATCGGAACCTGATGTTATAAAATCCTAAATTCTGTTCATTTATAAGGAAATTATTAAGAAGTACGTTAATACAATAATTATAATATGCTATGTCGTATACATAGATGGCTTCTACCATTGATATTGTTAAAAAATTCAGCTGACGTAGCTGACGTTCGAAAATCGTTCCAAATTGCTAGTTAATTACTAAAAAATACATAATCTTTTGCCTTACACCCAGCCATTAAGATTTAAGGAAACAACTCGTAAGTCAACACGTCTCTAATTACTCGTATCTCGACGTAGTCTTAAACCCTAATGCAACAATAAATCGCAATAACATTAACATAAGCAATCCACGTCAAACAGAAGATTATATTCTCGTAAAAATGACAAAATACTCATTATTGTAGTCCCCATAAACATCACATTATTTCGCTTATCAGACGTTCGGGTCAAATCTCCTCGTTACTGCAAAAGTTTTAGCGCCGTTGCATTAAATATACAATTATACTACCTATTATACATTTGAAATATTATTTTACGTAAAATATTACGGATACCAATCTTATTACTTTTAAAGTTTGAACTGGTTACTTTTGAAGTTCTTTGTAAATATTTATTATATTACAAATAAAATTCTATTTACCAAAAGGCAACTATTCTGCTAATAAAGTAATTTATAAATTTAAACAAATATTGCCTACTATTATAATAGAAAACGTGAAAGATAATTGTATAAGAGTCAACAAGTACCGTTATAACCGAAACACCCCTAACCTCTGATACTCTGCTATTACGCTATTATAGGCTGAAACCCACATGACCCATGAAAGTTAAGCGCTGTACACATTGTTGTACAATAAACTGCATATTATTGTACAGTCACGTGTGGCGGGGCTACCGTCCGTTCGCACAGTTTCGGAAGCATTAGGGCCCATTAAGCACCGTTAACACAAGCCACATCACGAGCTCACGACTCGCGCGTGAGCGATCTATCGACAATCTCAGTAGCCCGCGATCGCGGACCCACTGGCTTTTCACACGGCCGGGTGCTGTGGGTGGTGCTTTAGGTAATATTTGGATAATTACCTAAGTTTATGTGTAGGTAAGGTAAAATATAGATAGGTACCTAAGTATAGTACCCACTTAGTCTATACATTACCTATTTAAGTAAAATTGAAACGCTCACACGTTACATACCTACGCGTAATGTCGGAAAATGGTCTGCAATATCACCGACAGTTCACTGGAACTGAGTGACTAGTGATAACATCTATTGTTAATAAGGGTTTTGGTTAGACTGTGATTTATTTATGTACTACTAACTTCAGGATAACAGATTTTTTAATTATTCACACTACCTGTAGGTACCTTTAATCGTACACTTTTTTTCTGATGTAATCAAGGCTCAAAAGCTGAATATCAAAACAATTTTTATAGATGGTTTTTATAACCTATTTGTTTCCACAGCTAACCCAATAACCGACCAAGAAATAGCGCTCTCGTTTACCTTTATAGCGGTTTAGTCCAAACTAAACGGGATATACGTTAAAGACAAATAAGGGACCTTTTATGTTCACGACGCGAAGATACACTCGACTATCAACCACTTATCCGTGAACCGTGGAAGCGGTGAACGCACTGACACCGTTTGGGAGCAAACGTAAGATTTGCGTGGGTCACCAACTCACAACCCTGTCAACCCGTCGCTACCAACTCATTGTATGTTAATTGTCGACGCGACAGCCGGTGGAATGTCGCGATACCTCTGACATGTGTATCCGACTTTATGCACGGGTTTAATGAACTCATAACTCGAAACTATATTGACAGCTCGCATTAGGCTTGCGGGGTTTACGATGCTTTTTACATTAGTCAATAATCGAGGTTGTGTGTAGCAATAAATTGCGAGATCTAAACGGTTTATGGTATAGATAAGGCAGAACAAATAAGCCCCAGTTTTAATTGCCCGGATCATTTGTGTTTACAGCTCAATCGTTCAATGTCGTAGGGATTCGAGATATCGTCTTGATTGTTTGTGTATGTAAATTGATAATTTTTTAGGTTGTGCGCGAACGATAACAAAAGGTTTATGTTCGGAGGTAATTAACACAATATTTTCGGCGAAGAACCTTTATAAATTAAACTATAAAAATAAATTTATTGGCTTATAATTTAATTTTGAGTCAGATCTAAACAGTTTGCATTGACTGTAGGTACCTACTTTTGTGAATATGTAATTCTTAGCATACGTACAATAATGTCAATACGCACTAAATTCAAAACATCTAACCTAAAAGTAATTTGACGTAACGTTCCATATTTAAAACAACGGTATTAAAATCCGCAGGGAACCAGGAACATAATATTTTTTTATAAAAAGCTGCTTAGACACCGTTAAGGTCACAAGAACCGTAAAGTTAGGACAACAATATGATATACTCTGTCGCCTGCGGTTTAGCGACATGAGACCCTGTAACAGTAGTAGCTGATGATTAAGAGCCTCAGAATGGGACACCTCAGTGCCTTTCTGATAGCCAAGACCCTAATATAAAACGTCTTGCCCCGCCACGGCCTTGTCAGCAAAACCGCACAAAGTAGGTCGCTAGGAAATTTGTATACTGTAATCCACACGGCGATCCGCGCCTTAGGATTGTGTTACTGCATTTTCTACATGGTGTCTAAGTATGTTATATAATTTTTTCAATGCTTTTCAAAATGTTTTTTTTTCTTTTTTTTTGAAGGTGAGCTGTAGTGGTTATATTGTATCATAATTATGGTATCAGGCTTGTAACAAAAAGCACATTTATTAGTGGGAAAAAAATTTCTATTTTCGAATCCATCAGTCTAGTTAGCCCGCGGCTTGATTGGTCGTACAATTTATTAATGTCAAATATTAGAATGAAAAACTGGAGAGAAATCACGGAACATTGTATTATGAATCGATTGTTACTGTGACATTTTCTAAATTCTTTATGTTTTGGATTTTCACTTCAACTTTTATAATTACTTACCACGTTTGTATCCAAACGCGTTAATTAACAATCTAATTAACTTATTAATTTACGGAGATATAAAGAATTAGAAATTATATTGTTCTTTTAAGGTTTCCGAAGTGAAAACGAAATCTTTATACCTATGTACATAATTATTTATTTACTTTATTTCATTCTCTTTATTATTGTAATTTGTTCTTAATAATCCAAATCAGTAATTAGGCATTAAACATTAGGCATTATTTATTGTACCGACAAAATAGTGGAAGAAAATTAATGACTATTTCGATTCGGAAATTAATTTCCTAAGTATTAAGCTTTGTAAGTGCTCATTTCGATTACTGAAACATACCTCTCACCTGTATCTTCATTATTGTTAATGAAAATGAGGATTATTATACGACACTATCATATGATTAGATATTATGAGATAGAAGAAATAACCGATTCGGCGACTAAGGTACTTAAATGTTAGATTTCATGTTCTGTTTGACTTTTACCAAATAAGTGAAGCTCGTTAAAATGATATAAAGACATTAAATTAATGTTTTCATTAAAAACATCAATATTTATGTAATGTAGGTACTAACTAAATTTCATATTACTTAAAAGTACCAACTAGAAAAGTACAATATTTTTTTACTCTACCAAAACGAACAAACCTGAAATTAATATCAATTTATCACCAGGTACCATGTTATGTCTTTACATTTAATTTAATTAACATTTAGGTACAGTAATTCTTGCTTTATCCTAAAACTAGTGGCCCGCCCTCGCTTCGCTTCGGGAAAAAAAATTTCACTTCCATACAAACTTTCAACCCACATTTAACCCCCTTTAGGGGTTGAATATCATAAAATCCCGTCTTAGTGAGCATTTACGTCCCTAAAAGAACCTGCATGCAAAATT
>DWKA01001104.1:0-13311 GCA_018249155.1 Panoquina ocola ocola
TAAGTGCCAACGCACATATGTGCGATGAAAACATGTCGCCTTCAATGCGGTATCTATTGGGGGTGATCTGTGGGTTAAATATATTCTGCGTAGCATGATTTTAAAATAAACATGTTAATTAAAATAAATATTCAGAATAAAATTACTTTCAATGAACTCATGTCTCCGCTTGTTCTGCTTGCTCTGCTTCGAGACGTAATCTTTCTTTTTCTTTTATATTTTGTTCTATAAGATTATCTAGTTCTGGACTCAGAAGAACTGATAAGCCAGCAGTTATTGGTACCTAGAATTACAAAATTATCAATTTATAAACGCAATGGTGTGCTTATACGAATTGATCAATCTGGAGTAATTAGTTGCTCAATATTGTTGTTGTAAAACATTGATACATATTGTCGTTGCCGTAAATTGCTTGATATGGTTAATGGTGTGTCATCATAATTGTTAATACTGACAGGAATAGAGAAACTTTAATTTCCTATGTATAAACACTTTAACGACCAATTACTCGTATATTATTATCTAACACGCAGATTGCAAATCTTAACGATCAACTGTAAATTTTAGCCGGAAGTTGTACACTATAGCCACGAATTGCGAATTGAACTACCCAAATATCATGATGACTAAATTGGAAATTATATCCATAAGTTGCAAATGAACAGTTAAACATTTTTGAAAAGATAAGTTTCATTTAAAGTAAATAAAATAAAAGTAAATTTACCTCAGCAAAAATTGGTTTGGACGCATCCCACTTCTCAATATGCCCCTCAATTATTTTTAAACACGTCGCTGCTTTGGGTATTATCCGTCCGAGCATTCTGAAATTAGTGAAAATAACAAAATTGCCGGTGCGTTTAGGTAGGCATATAAGTACATAAATAAATATGAGCGTAAATACCTAAATACGTACCTAATCCTAAGCGTGCCTGGGGCACCAAAATGAATAAATGATTTTGATTTTATCATGGCGTCTCTAATCTATAAAAATGTATTTACCCTCTTCTCTAGATGAAATAACCGACCTGCCCCAACCCTGGCCTAAATACATCTGACCAAAATAATGACTTGACTATGGAAGCATGCTCCAAGTAGAACTTTCATTAGGGCATTGCATTTATACAGTCGTGATTGCCAAATTAAAACAGCTTATAGGTTAGGCCAAGGAACTTGGCCAGGCGGAAAAGAGACAGATAGATGCGCAGAAGTTTGTTTTTTAGGTGCCGAGCCAATCACGATCCCCTGATACCTAAAAACGACTTCTGCGCATCTATCTGTCTCTTTCTTTCGACTGACCAAGTTCCTTGGCCTAACCTATACTAGGCTCATCACTTGGCAAGACGTAGAAAGGGACAGGTAGTTTATTTTTAGATTTTATGTATTTGTGTCTCTTTCTACGTCTTTCCAAGTTACCTGTTGTTGACTATACTTATCTCAGAAAAAACTGTTTAAAGTAGTTAGTTAAATGCCTTTCATATAAAATACATTTGAATTTTGAATAAACATAGCTACATATAAAGCCGTGTGGAACAGTGAAACAAACTCGTTAGTGAACATTGTAAGGAACAACTTTTCTTTCTTTTGATAGAAATCGGAAAAGTGATACACGAAAACCATTCCATTAGTTTCTTTTGGGAATACTCGATGAAATTATTTGAATAGATTTCGTGCATGAAAACTGAGACTTATGTTATGATATACCGTAGATTTGTAAGGCATTTTAGGACGTTGTGAAGGTAAATATCTATACTTTACTACTAATACTTTTACATGCTATGAATACCATATGGGTTTCAATTTAAAATTTATTCTATATTAATGTAAATAATATTATTATGCAACTTCGTCAGATTAATTTAAACTTAATATTATAACATCCCTAGTCCTGCAAGCTAATAAAGCTCTAAAGTGTAAAGCGTGCAACTTCTAACTTTAATTCGATGTCCATATGTTTCAAAACTTCTGTTACAAAATAAAAGAAACATGTGCTACTAGATATACCATATATTTATGTGAAAAAGGATACAGTAATATTTCATGAAGTTTCCTGAATATGATATATTTTACGAACATCAGGTGGCCCTACTGTGTAACACTATTCGTGAACTTAATTCAAAAATCTTTCAGGGCACGAGTGTGTGACAAATCTACTTGATATACATGACGTGACCGTCTGTTGAATATTCGGGAACATGTTTTCTTTATATGTATCAGTATTCATAATATTATGACTATTTTCGTTGCTCTACTATGCCGGAATATTATGCTGATAATGTTTATTTAAGTGTGTTTATGCTACATATTTATAATTATGTACGTTATTAAATCAAAACAGTCTTGTTTTTCAAAACTAAAAATTATAGCCAAAAAAAAATATTTAAAATTTTAAACCTTAAAAAAAACTAAACTAAAACAAACACAAGATCACTACAAATCCAGAAAATTCTACATCTGAACTCAAAAATATATAATTATAGTCATGGGCAAGGCACTTGGCAAGACGTAAAAGGAGACATTAGATGCGCAGAAGTCGTTTGACTCTACTTTTTGTTCAGCACATCTGTCACTTTCAGATTCTTGCCAAGTTCCATGAACATGACTTTGTTGTTAATTACCTCGGGTACACAGCATGTAAGTCTGGATGCACGGGAACATGCGTGGTATGATGCGCGTGCGCATGCGGTGACATGGCGGCCGCGTTGATCGCTCGGATACGCGCTCGCAGTCTCTCGTACTGCTCGGGTTGATACTGCGCCGCTATCGTTACTGCGCTCCCCGAATATTGCTAGAGGATAATCAGAATTTACAGATACTTTACGAGTTTATAATTTTCAACTTAATCTACGTTTCAATTCTTTATGTTATAAAGAAACAAACGAAATGACCAATCGATCCACTGATGGCAAGTAGCTATTACTTACCTACTGGTACATTACTATGTAGTGATCTTTATTGGTGCTGCAGTCTAATAAAGATGAGAAAAAAAAGAATGAAAGAAAATGTAGAGTACCCTCGGTCGGTACGCATTTCCTTTCGATTTTTGGTAGATATTTTCGACGCTTGAAATATTATTATTGGACATTCATGAGGAAGTCTTTGATATAATTTATCAAGGTTTAGTGAGTAAATAGGTTGGAATTTAAGGATAAAAATTGTTGGAAGTATTTCTCCTAAAGTTAATGACTTACATCTTTAAATTGTCAAAGTTTCTTTCTTAAATGGTTATTTAAATATTTTTCTAGATGTGCCTAATTGGTAATAAAAAATTAATGTTGTATTTGATTTTCTTAAGAACCTAGAAATCTTCGAGAACGATCCTACTACCTACAAAACGTAATGATTAAAATTTGCTGTATATTTCGCAATATACTCGTACACAATAGAATCATTTGCCATTGATTTTGAGAGGCCTTTTATGTTGTATAACAAACAATATTTATATGAAAATTCTCTTTACACGCTTTACAATGGATTGGTCTACACCAAAATTAGAACGGATATACCTAAATTCTCTTTTATAAAACACATTCAATACATTCCCGCAGTCGTAAATAACAAGGGAACTGATTCGAACGCACGCCGTCAGCGGCAGTTCGGTGCGGCTTATTGGCAAAGTGGTAAATAATGTGCACTGTATTGTGGTATTAGTATTGGCGTATTGGAGTTCTCGTATCTCGATTTGCTTTTTATTTTCACTTAAATTTCATTAAGAACGAAGTAGGTGACATAAAAAGTCGATTGAACTGCTTAGTAGTAGAAACTTTACCACCTTATATATTATTATTACACTGTTTATCACACAAAAACATTTTTGCAACGAATTAAGTACAGACATATTATTATTATACCTTTTACTTAATCTCAATCCACCATTTTATTGAACTCAATAATTGAGTTGCAATTATTGCAATATTCTACATTCTTTTATTATTTTTTTAACGAATTATACTCCGAAAATTATTATTATCTACAACTATAACCCACCTTCAAAGCTTGCGCAGCTTGTTCATGAGTGGCTCTAGTTAGATCTCTGCCATCAACGCTCAGTATTCTGTCTCCTCGATGCAACATCCCGTACGCAGCTCCGCCGCATGAGACGCCAGATACAAATACTCCGCACGTATCTTCTTCCACCGCACATTCCGCTTCACCACCAAGACCTCCCACGATGTCCATGCCCAGCCGAGAACCCGATCGTACTAGCCGGACCATTCTGACGCATCTGTCAATATACACTACAAATTGTAATCGAACCATTCTGACGCCTCTGTCAATATACTTAGTACACTAAAATTGTAAATGAACTTCGAAAATTACGTTATATTATTCCTTCTTAACTTTCATATATTTTTTGAGATTTTATTCATACAAATAAATAAAGAAATAATAATACAATCTCACGTCATGAGAGGAGACTCGAGCCCAGCAGTGGGACAGATATGGTTTATAATGATGATGACCATTCATTCAATATTTTACCAAAGCTAAATAATCTGGAATAATCTTGTTAAAGAGTCTCCAACCAGTGCTTTGAAACCTACATATTTAAAACTTGGGTGATTTGTAGAAGTATCTATTATTTGTCTTGTTTAATTAACGATATTATTAAAGTAATTTACTGCGTTGCTCATTTGGTTCTTTACTGAGGTAACCACTAGGGAGAACATCGACTTTAAGGACTTGAATGAGATCAGAAATTTATAGGTAAGGAGGTAGCGCTAATAAGTACCTAATTCCTTTCAAACCGGATGAAAAACTGTTGAAATCATTTTACGTAACGGTTACAAGATTTTATAAAGATTCTAATCACGTACCAAATTATATACACCACACGTACTTCATAATAATTCTTTTATTTTGTTTGAGAAATATACAGGATTATTTATAAATAAACATTTACTTAATCTTAGAAGAAATTAAGTTACAGTAGATTTTTTTAAAAACCCAAAAGTATAAAACCGAAAAATAATTATAATACGTCGCCGGAATTCTTATTGAATAAGTTTGAAAACAAGGGTTGTGGGTTAACTGCCTTTGGAGAAGTGTTGAAAGAATCGTTTTCGGGGAAGCCAACAATTTTTGGTTGTAGTAAGCCAAGGTGAGGTGAGGTGTTTTCGTCACACAGATTTAGAAGGTCCTGTACATTAAGACTTATGTTCCTCAGGGGGTCTGGTGAGTTAATTTGCTTTGTAATTTTTTTGATACTAGGGTATTACCTTGTTTCTTACGCCTTTCTCTTAACGGTGAAATATGAATTATCTGATATCGTAGATTATTTTATGTCAACTTATTGATGTGGTGCATCACTAAAGTCCTAAATAACATGCGAAAACTCCTATTGCAGATGCAAATCTACAGCAATTGTAGGTATTATTAGCAAATAGGTTATATTATTATAAAATAATTGGTTTCATCAAAATAATTTTCAATATATTAGCCACAGAAATTACTACAAATACTTATAAATAGACGATATGTACATAAATCAAAAATGCAAAGGCTATTAACAATGGTAATTGCTCCTGCAATAAAAAGCGGTAAGGTGCCAAGTTTCCGCAATATGTTATAATATTATGAAGCCGATTTAAAATTTTGAATTAGTGCCAACTGGCGACACGTTTGTTATCGTAATATACGACGGGTTGGTTTTATTAGGGTTGTAATTTAGTATCAGAAATGTAATTTACTGCCTCTTTCACTGATAAGGTATAAATCAGTAAAAAAAATAGTTACCAAAAAACTTTACCTTGGAATTTTGTTTGGTTCCTCTTCGAAAAGTTCATGGAGCGTAGAACACGACGTCGCTTGCGTTTTTGCTGTAAATATTTCCACGTCAATATTCAGTTATTGATATCAATAATAGTTTGAATAATTTTATGTAACGAACAGTAAGTCACGGTAATTTGGTGTAAATGGAACACAGAAATGTCATTAAGGTCATAACTCAAACGTAATTTACAACTGATATAATTGATTACCTTCGCCCTTGATTCAATTTATTAATTAGGCATTACATCTAAATTGACAGTTATTAAAATACATCGGCTTTACCACAATGATAGAGAATATGCAGTAACTGGATGCAATCAGAGAAGTTTGTTAGATGTTGTTATTAATTATTGTTGTTATGGCAATATTACAAAATTCATGTTAGGTATGTGGACTTCCGAATAAATATTTATTGTAATATAAAGGAGCGCTTACTAGAGTAAAGCGGAGCGGTTCGAGCCACAGGCGGAAGCGATCCGGCAGGTAATACAACCAAAGTTACATGTTCCCCGGCGTTTCTCAGTGCGGCTACTGCTTTTGCGTGGGTCGCACCAATCAATGATGTTTCAATGCCCTGTATTTCAAAATTTTAATATTATAACAAGTCAATTGTGAATTTATGTTATTAAACCATAAGTTATGTTTAGTTATTGAAAATTCTTTATTTGTCATAGATAAATGTTTTTGTATGAGAGAAATGCTACACATACCATATTATGCAAGCAGACTGTTAAGCAAGTAAATTATTATCATATTACTCGTAATATAGATTTTTTATTAGATATTATAATGTCAAATCAATCAAAAAAGTTGTCATGGTCTAATAATAATATTTTTAAAACTTTTTTCTCTATTAAAGAACAACTATAATGATATGACATTAAATTTTTCTTACATCTTCATCCCTCACAGCAAGTATTTTATCGCCTAGTCTCAGTCTACCATCATGATGCGCTGCGCCGCCCACGGCTATGTGTGATATAAAAACGCCTCCGCCTCCCGCTGCGTCATCTGCTCCACCAGCAATACCAAGCCCCAAACCGCGAACTCCTCTCCACAGTGTCACTACCCGAGGTCGCCGCGCTCTTCGGACTTTCTGAACAAACATTAATTTTAATTAGACGTCAACCCAACATCGAGAAAATTTGGCCGTTATCGTTAATTTCCTCCACAATAACTTTAATAGTTTATGATTTATTTTTCACTAACAAACATATACAATCATTTCAAATTAAAGTGATGTCCCTAAAGATCTCAATCAAAATAGACGATTCAGTCTTCATAACACCAGTCCACTTACGTGGTTTTTTAATGCATAATAGGCATCAGGATTACTTTATTCCTACGGTGAATAAAGAACATAGTTATATGAAAAGTCAAAGCAAAGGAATTACATTAAAATAAAAAAGTATTTGTTAACATTTCCATAAAAACTTAAATTTTAAAATGGCTGCCCTGAAAAAAGGGCGTTTTCGACTTATCAAGTTATTCACGCCTGGTACGGATATACATATAAATATCTCTTCTTTACCATCAGTCCAAAATTGGAATCGTGAGACAGCGGCGTCGGATGACGTCACGAGGTCGTGGTGTCGGCCGGGCGAGAAGCCTCCCGCAGGAGCGTATCCAGGTCCAGGACTTGAAGATCCGTCTGTAACAAGAAATGAAAGAGACAAATTAGATGTTCTTCTATGATTATGTTTTAACTTCTACTTACATCTATTAACATTAGCACCTTCGGTGGAACAAGGGCACAATTCTAGTGAACTTTACAGTGTAATTGTGCCCTTGTACCACCGAAGGTGCTATTATATCTATATAATCTAATAGTTGTAGAGTAGGTAAGAGCAATTGTCGACAGATAGCACCACTGTTATTCCATGTTGTAGAACATCGTCTGCGGTACCCCCAAAACTGCGGAAAACTATGTGACCAGCTCGTATACGTTTATACTTTTTTGAAATGAATAGGCTACGGAACTACTGGACATATTTTTTTTGAAATTTTGGCATGAAGATAATTTGCGTTTTTAACCCGTAAATAAACCCTAAATGGGGTAGATATGTACCAAATTTTTTTCCCCGAATTGAAGTGAGGCCGAGTAAGCAAGTTTATTATAAACCAGTAATACTCGTATAACTATGTATAATTGGCACGCGATCTTATTGCCGAGTAAAGGAGGGGAGCACAAATAATTTTGAGCTTTAATGACACTATATTAAAGACGGCGGTGTGACGTGTGACGTCAGAAATCTCGGCAATGAACTCGCGCGCGAACTATACTTTTGAATCTTTGTATCAAGTCTAATTAAAAATTTACTCCAGCTACTGCGAACTAAATCCATTTGACTAAAAAGTTTTGCCGCCTACAATAACACGACTAACTTGAGAACAAGCTACGTATTTAAAGCAACTAAAACTATTTCGTTGTAAGCATAATTCAAATTATTCCAAACTTAAACAAGCCGCCATTTTGATTTTCAGTATTTAGGTATAGATGTCGCTTTACATCAGCTTATTACATTGTTACAATCGACTGTTATCGACCCATAAAAAAATGTACGGTAATGTTAAATAGAACGGTAATGTTTTAACAAACGCAATAAATTAATGAGGAAAATATGATACCAAGTTCTGTTGGTACTTATTGTTAACGGAGTTGCTAATAATTTAATACCATGGCGACCACTACAGGAATAGGTTTGCGTCAGCAGCCCATGTGATAGGTATGTGGCTCTCTACTCGGAACTCCCTTCGTTCCACGTGCAAGTGACTTACGGTGTCATTTTCCTGTATACCTGGTTACGATAAAGTTTTCCTTTGCTAAGCGCCGAAGATTTTAATGGGGAGTTTGTCAGTAGAAAATGAGCCTTATATGGTGGGAATAGGGAGTAGCTCGCTGGGTGGCGCGCGCTGTCGTTATCGCGGCATGTGGTGCACGTGTGTTCTCTATTTCCGCCCTTCCCTTCCCTCGGGGACCCCAAGGACAGCAATAAAACTGTTACTTAATTACCAGTGCCGTAATTAACGAACAACTTTATTATGTTCAAAAGATATCGACGCTTTTTGAACTTTTATCGGTAAAATATTTATACGATCCGCTCCGCTTCGATTGATATGAGACCATCCTCGGCGGCAATAAATTATTCCTGCAGTAAATTAAATTCTAGTCTGAGTTTTTATTTACATGTCGATAGGTTAACGACGCCTCCATAACGCTTTGTCGACTGCTCTGCTCACGGAAGGTAATTCGTATTAAGTATTATCTGTGGCGATTTGCAATTTTAATCTGGACAACTTACTGTGTAATTTGAATGCAAAAATTTTCAAAGCATAACGCGCTAGATGCATATGCATGAATGGTCTAGTGGTTGTCTATAGAAATGCTCTACCATTTTTATTATGTAAATCGACAAAATGAAAAGAGGAACCGATTTGTGGTAGGATGCACATCTCTACACTTCGTACTTAAATTATATATAACTAAAGCCATCACTGACGCGTTCTCGGTCAAGAGAGAGAGAAATGAGAATCCAGCTACTCTATAATACTCTGACAATGCAACTTTATCAATTGTCAATAATAGAGCGAGTTAAGTGATGCGGGTGGAACGGGCGCTGTCTAAACTAGAATCCATAATTCAACTAACATTTCGACAACTCAAACTACACTAATGTTTGCCTGAACATGCATTTTTGTCATTGAAGAAATTATAAAAATACGTAGTACCTACCTATTAGCTATTCGACGATTTTTGAGTCCGAGTTAGCTATAACTTTTAAATATTTACCAACTTAACCTATAGGTAGCATAGTGCGGTAGGCGAGTAACTTATTTTTTAACAATGGGAACTTATTGTTTTTCACTTCAGTGATAAATAGACTTAATGTATTTGAAACTAAAGATTTGGATAAATAACTAATTATGCGATTATTATGAATAAAACTGTATTTTCAATTTAGTTTGTCTAATAATGGATTTGACTCTATAGAGTCAAACCGACACAACGGTTTAAGTATTTTATTGAAATGTACCTATAATTGGCACACGAGCTTATTGCCGAGTAAAGGGGGGAGCGCAAATAATTTTGAGCTTTAATGACACTATATTAAAGACGGCGGGGTGACGTGTGACGTCAGGGATCTCGGGATATGTCACATTATTTAGACTCATCGAAACTGCAATCTCTCGCATCGTTGACAAGGTCATTAACTACACCTTTAACAATTGCATTGCCAAGGGTCTAAATAAAAATCTAAAAAGCTGCCTATAAAAGGTATTGTACAGAACTTATAGGCCCAGTTTTCAGTGTCAGTAAAAGAGTTTTCGATTGCCCGCGGGAACTAACTAGGGAAATGGGAGCTGTAGTAACAATAGGCAAGTCCCATTTGTAGTAGAACTCGGTCGGTCATAGCAAGGTTTGGTTGTTGAACGCCTATAGACTTTATGACCTGGTCAACGAGAATTTGAATTATTGAACGCAGATTTCTAAGCCTTTATAGCGCGGAATAAGCTGGTTGGATGGGTGACTGCCAAAGGCCATTAAAATCTTTTGAAGTTAAAAAGCTAATAGAAGCCAATTAGATTTTTTATTCGTCGTGTTTTTTTTCTCTTTTACTTTGGTTATTATTTTTGATTTAATATTTTCTTAACAATACGATCTATTTTCATCTAAACATTAGTTTTTCTTGATGATTTATATTTCGTGTACAGATATCAATTAGTTCCAGTTTTACTATTATGAAATACTAACTGCCCGCCCTCGCTTCGCTTCGGGAAAAATATCATTTACGTAAAATTATAATAAATTGTACATATTATAAGCCTTCCTCTTTAATCACTCTATCTACTAAAAAAAACGTATCAAAATCCGTTGCGCAGTTTTAAAGATTTAAGCGTACAAAGGGACATGAGGACAGAAAAAGCGACTTTGTTTTATATTATGTAATGAAGACGGAGTGGAACTACTGTTCATTGTCAGTATTGTGCCCTAAGTGGTGTATTGTGGGCTTAGGTTCGAAAAGGAGGAGTTCACGTGCGAGTACAAATACGACGGCGAGCGCGCGCAGATCCACGTACCGGCGCGCGCGGGCGGCGGGCCCGACCTGCCGCGCGCCGCCATCTTCAGTCGCAACCAGGAGGACAACACCGGGTACGCTCCCCTCCCCCCCACACACACACCACTTACACACACACACACACACACACACACTCACTCGTCGTCAAACACCAGGAGTTACCACGCGACCTATTGTGACGTCACACACACCGTCGCAAACCAATAATAAAGATATTAATAAATAATAAATGTTCCCGTATAATGTAATAAATAAATCAATGTTACAATGGTAATTCATTTATTTACTGTTAATACTTTATGATTTTCCAGTTTTAAGCCTTCACTAGTAAACAGCAGTAAATCAAATGACACTTCTAATGTGGAAATACCGACATATTGTAGTGATTTATGGATATTGTTGATTTACGTAATGATACAGGTTCATCAATGAACCTTATGTTTACGGCCAAGCAATAAACTTCATTAATAAATACTACTAAAAACAACAATGTATATATGAAATCGATCGCTATGTAAATGTGTGTGTTGTGACACGTTGCAGCAAATACCCGGACATTCTGGGGCGGTTAGATTCGCTGCTGGGCGCGGACGTGGAGAGCTGCGTGCTGGACTGCGAAGCCGTGGCCTACGACCCCGCCACCAAGCAGATCTTGCCCTTCCAGGTATCATTAGTCACTTGTTTTGTAACCTAACTTATTACTTACGGTCAGAGGAGTCGTCTGTTCGTTTCTCTGTTAGTAGCAGTTTAAAAAAATGTTGGTCCTTCGAGCCACTTTACAACTAACTACTTAAATATTAAAATTATTTTTAATTTAGATTATTTTTGAGTATAATTTTGTCCAAATGCACTCAGCTGATACTTACTTGATGCTAGTTAGAAGCTCTAGTTTGAAACGCGACCCGCGTCCGACCAGTTAGTAACAGTCATGTGACCGTCTCTGTGTACACAATGTTTTAATTATACAATGTGATTAAGTCAGCCTCTAGTATTACACACTTTACAAAAATCATACTCTTAAATCCTACTATTCTACTAACATTAAAAATGCGAAAGTTTGTATGTTGGTTTATTTGTTACCTGTTCACGTAAAAACTGCCGAACCGATTTTCATGAAATTTGGCACACACACAGAGGGTTACCTGCATTAACACAGCATAGTTTTTATGCCGGAAATCCCGCGGGATCAGTGAATTCACGGACACTAGTATTATTTTACATATGTGCGTGTGTACAGGTGCTGTCGACGCGCAAGCGCAAGGGCGCGGCGGAGGCGGGCGTGCGCGTGCAGGTGTGCGTGTTCGTGTTCGACCTGCTGTACCTCAACGGGCGCGCGCTGGTCCGCGAGCCGCTCGCCGAGCGCCGCCGCCTGCTGCGCGAGCATCTGCGCGAGACCGAGGGTGAGGGCACACACACACACTAATACTTTGCTTTACATTAACTTCTATACATTTTTTTCATGTAGGTATAATGTTGTATATGTGGTGTTGCACTTGTGTCGTGTTGCACAAATTGAGTGTATTTGGAATTTTGGAATTATGTTATTATGTTAAATCTCCCCTCTCGCTTGTACACGGCACGCTTGTATACGCTTGTAGCCCTTGTATATGTGTATTCGGCAGACGTATGGTAGCTTGCGACAGGATGCGACTGCAACACAATGGAGGTGCAGGATCTGCTGAAGGAATAACACAATGCACCTCTCGCTCTGTCATGACATGTCCCCTCTCACTCACACTGGACCCTGTGCAGGCGTGCGACTGCAGCACGACGGAGGTGCATTTGTTGCTGGAAGAACAAATATTGTATCTCTCGCTCTAACCTACATGTTCCCTCTCACTCTATCTCGGCAGGCGTGTGGCAATTCGCGGCGGAACAGGACTGCAGAACAACAGAGGTGCATCAACTGCTGGAGGAATCACACATTGCACCTCTCACTCTAGCCTACATGTTCCCTCTCACTCACACTCGGCACTGTGCAGGCGTGTGGCAGTTCGCTAAAGGGCAGGACTGCCACACGGCAGAGGAGGTGCAGGCACTGCTGAAGGAACAAACATTGTACCTCTCGCTCTAGCCTACATGTTCCCTCTCGCTCTCACTGTGTAGGCGTGTGGCAGTTCGCCGCGGGGCAGGACTGCAGCACAGCGGAGGAGGTGGCGGCGCTGCTGGAGGCGGCCGTGCGCGGCTCGTGCGAGGGGCTCATGGTGAAGACGCTGCGCGGCGACACCGCGCGCTACGACATCGCGCGCCGCAGCCGCAACTGGCTCAAGGTGACACACTCTCTCTCTCTCTCTCTGCTGATAGTGGAATACGAATTTGAAATGTGTTTAGAAAAGTTCCGGTAGATGGCGTTGAAACGATATTTGTTTTACCGACCGGAACGTCAGTAAAGTCGTATTTTTAATTAGACGAAGCTACCTGACAGTTGCTAATGTCACTTTGTAAAATAATGTTGCCATATATA
>DWKA01001105.1:0-13310 GCA_018249155.1 Panoquina ocola ocola
AATAATTTCAAATTGTAGTGAAGAAATAAATGACTAGTTCTGTGAAGGATATTATATTATTGTTTTAATAGCTTCGCCTCGTAAAGTATAGTGTAAACCCAGTGTCTAGTTCAACATGTATGTAGTTTTTAACTGAAATTATTTTATAGAATTTTGTCATTTGTAAAATAAAACAAACTAATAAGTTTTTTTTCCTTACGCACTTTGGGGGCCCCCCTGGGCCGGGGGCCCCGTATAATTGATACGGCAGATACGGCGGTAGCTACGCCCCTGAATGGGACATATTATTATATGGGTTGCAAATGTTGCAATGATGAATGATGATGATTATTGTTATCAGAAAGATCATGATCGTAGACCTGGTGTGCTCGTGTCCATAGGTGACGGTAACTTACCATCTGGTGGCCCGATCGTCAGGCTTCAGGCAATAAAAAGAAATAAAAAGGTACTCCCCTACACTGTTTCGATACGGATTTGTGAGGGTTATTGTTCAATCGATTATCAGTTTAATTGAAAAAAAAACACTGGCTATTAACTGCTTTTATGGTCGGTAAGTTATCAATATAAAAATGGTTATGTTTTACTTTTTTAATTCCTAAGCATGACGGAGTAAGCAACGTAGGAGTCACATAAGAAGTACCTACATTGTTTTTTTCTGATTATTGAAATACTATTAATATCATCAGTTCGGTTTTCTATTGTATTTGTACCGTTGGTTTCCTGATATGCTGTTAAGTTGAAGAAACATTGTAATATAATGTAACGGACTGTCGCTTTCTTCAAGCTCGACCAGTCGGCACGCGTCGTCTGGACCGTTATTTTACGAACGTGTCTCATGGCCAGCGATGACGTTGGAATAATATCAATATTTGCAATTCATTTGCCTAAGAATAACGTGGTATTTAGTCTAAGATCCCAGGGCCGCCAGACCTTGAATTTTACAGAATAGACTCTCTTATATAAGCGTTTAACAGTGTGCGAACACTGGTTATCTAAATATCCCGGCCCATTCCCGGAAAATGAAGAAAACGAAAAGGAAGGAAAAGGTTTTCTTAAATGCGAAGCACTGCTTTTTATATATAAGACACCGAATATTGTTATAAATATAAATAAGTAAGGTCTGGCGGCCCTGGGATAATACTCTAACTATAAATAAATAAGGCCACACACACTAGGATCCTCTATATGGTTGGTAAAATTTACACAGAGAAGAACACACACATCCAGACCGAGAACTGAGATTCAGCATTCAAATTTCGGCCTCGTAAGAAATTGCACCCCGGACATTTTGAATCCCGGTTCCGTTTGATAATTATTGCATTACACGGGTCGTCAAAATATAAACACATGATGTCATAAATAACTAAGGTATTAGCAGCTATTCTAGACCTGACTCTACAAGTTTTAAATGCTAGTAAAATATAATGAGCGACCGAGCACAAGAGCGCAAACACGAACTCCCATGAATTATTGCAGGGCAAATCCATGGGTATTTAAATAGGTATACAATAATTAATCGGTAACTTACCAATATAACAATGAATCGTACTTTTCACTGCAGTGAGACAATTACCTTAGAAGGAATTGCTTTTAGTATTTTACGCGTCGCACAACAAATGTATTTACATTCAATGTTAATACGACTGTAGAGAAAAATTGCACTTACCCGGAATTTATTTTTGAAACATTTACCGTAAGCTGACGAAAGATTACGTGCTTTTACTTTAAATCTTAGTATAGTTTTACGATTTAATATAATTAGAATGATTAATTTACAATAATAATTAAATATTGTTATGTATGTCAAGATATTTAAACAAGACTAATGTTTTATTTTGCGCATTTTAATACTTTATTACGGTCAGGATTCCTAAGATTTAAACTATTCAAAGTTGGTCTCTTATCCCTATGGAGCGTAGTCGTCTACACCGGTCCGTATTGAATTAACGCTTTTCTGCTTATTTGCACTTACGCTCATAAAATGTTTGAAAATGACAGAAAATTCCTTTAGAAGGTACAGAAAAAAAACTGTCCTATACCATACAACTTTGAAGTGTGTGCATAAAGAAAAGTGTTTTGCCAGGACCCCCTAGCCCACCTTAGTATACGGAGTTGAAGCTATAGTACATTTGGACACTATTAATAAATGTAATGTTCTTTTCCAGGTACCACGTAAGCCCTAAAAATGATAAGGGCAGCAGAGGTAAATACTTAATTATATTGATTATTTAATTTACTAGAAGTACTTAACTATATTTAATTTGACACTAAACTCCATATACAAAACAATATTTAAAGAAGATATGCCATCTTATAACAATACATGAATGGAAACTTTTTTCACAAATACACAATATTTTCCATGTACATCGATCACATAAAACTTTATTACATTATATTATGTAGTATAAAATTGATTAAAATTTACATAATAAAGGCACATAATGATCACTTTGAACATCCAAATCACCCGTAATTATCCTTCTTCTTGCGTATCTCGGAGATATCTTTTTCTAAACGAAACAAGTTGTAGTTTTTAATATCATCAATCTCGGCGAATCTACTTTTTATAGTCGTAATTGTTGTATAAATTATGATACGGGACATTAAGCCATTATTACGATAGATTTACGTATCAAAAAATTTGTTTGTTCCCAAGACTCTGTAGGTATACCTTTTGGAATGCCCCGGTAATATCCGCAACTAAAAAATAAATAATCTATCAAATTACTTGGGCTTTTACGGCACGTTTAATTTGTGTACTACTTAATGAACAAGTTCTGAACTAATGGCAATGAGACCCGAAGAATTTTATGCTTTGGGATTAAGAACCTTATTTTAGGGGACGCTTATGCCCAGCCGTGGATTACTTAAAAGCATTAAAATGGAAATTAAAATAAAAATTTAAATTGGATGGAATGTTATTTTCAAATTGTATCTTCTCCATGCATTAACTATGCGTGAGTGACTCACTACTACTTCCCCTACTTGTATAATTATTATCATGTAGCACGATTATTCTGTAATCTCATAGATCAACTAATTCACCTGTGAGAATGCATAATATAAAGCCTTGTGATTGATGTAGGTACTTAATGTGTTTGTGAGGTCTACTTGGCTAACCATCCTCTTTTTTGACTCAGCTGTTAACACTGTAGTGTTGTATTCCGGCTGGAGGTTTGATACAACTTTCCTTCTCTCTTGCTGTTCCAATTATTGTACCTTCATGTTGGTTTATATTATTATTTACTAGTTTTCCACCATATCTTCACCCGTATGGACCATAAATGTCACAATTTCACCATAACATTATTTATCATAGTCTATTTTACCTACTCAGTGATAAAGTATTCTACCAGTAGAGGATTGTGTAAGATTGTCCTAGAGTTTATTCGTTACAATATATGTACATACATAGTTATTATTTATAATATTAGTATGCATATACTAATTATGTCTAGTAGTGAGTCCACGACATCTGTCGTAGAAGGTATCGCTGCTGTATCCCAAAATATTTACCCATGTATAGTTGTATATCCTATCCAAATAACTACAGTGGTTAAAAAACCTTGTATGGTATTCTCGGCTTCATTATCTTTTTAATTAACATTTCATTAATTAACTATAGCTTCCAACACAATGACATTTTTCTACAAATACCGAAGATTCCTTAATAACATTATAGATGGCTGCACAAATTGCTATACGATGACAATGTATTTTGTAATCTTTTGTATCTGATTAATTGCTATGAAATTGAAATGAATATTTCCTCGTTGCCTTAAGAGTTGAGAGTAATTAGTTGATGGTGCCTAATGGTTTTACAATTTAGTCTATTATCTTCATCTAAACGATGTAATTAGATGAAAAAGAAATATTACAATAGGAACTCTATCTCTATAAATTTTAAATTTAGACGTATCCTAACAGTATTGTGTTAATGAAAAGAACCTGTACCTGAAGTATAGTTGTGATTTACCTATTATTGGAATTAAGGCGATTGGTAGCGTCTATTTTAAATTTTTTTTGAAGAAAATTACCATCTGTTAACGGATCGATAGAGACGACATACAAAGATAATATCAGAATATGAAAGGGGGGGTACCTAACTTGCTATCATTCGGCTGGAGTCAGAACTATAGTCGCAGCAGCCTTATGAGGTTGTTTTAAATACCGTGCAATTCTCTTAAAAGTAGGTAGGTACCTTTACCTATACTATAAGCTCTACCTACGTTGCTCTCGCTTCGGCCATTTCGGCGTTACTAAATCATTTTTATTTGACTATTTCTTTAATTAGCTCAAATCTTGTTTCACAGCAATGTCCTTGTCCAGTACGGGAGGTGGGTCCATCCATGGCCCCGGCATGTTCCGGCCAGTTCCTACTGTTCATGAGTATACTGGAGTCCTTCATCAACGGGAGATGCGACCTCGCGGACCCGTGTAACCGAGTCACGGACACAGATACATTGTTGGACAGCTACGATTTTATAGTAGCCGGAGGGGGCACTGCAGGAGCCGTCGTAGCTTCAAGATTATCAGAAAATCCACAATGGAAGGTTGGTACCTACCTCTTAATTACCTAGCGTTTATGTGATAGATAGGTACAGATTACTACTGTTTGTTGGACTCATGCTGGAGTGTACGTGTGTATTCTGATCAAAGAAATTGTGAAATTTTATTTTCAATTTATTTCTATGATATTCTCGAACAGTCTATAGAACAGTCACATAACTCGTCCAAATTTTGTTATAAAGGGATAATCTTATTACCTTTTTACAAGGGCGTATCTCCCGGACGCGAAAACAACAGATTGCCATTAAAATTTATAAAAAAATATATTGACTAATTTGATGTGATTCCCTATTTGGTATGAGTAAGTAAGTATTTAAGCATTTTATTTACAGGTGTTATTAATAGAAGCAGGCGGAGACGAACCGACACAGTCTTCTGTCCCCGCGTGGGTGACAGCCTACTGGGACCGGGAAGAAACAGACTGGATGTATCACACGGAGCCACAGGAAAAAGCTTGTTTGGCTGATGGAGGAAAATGTTCGTGGCCAAGAGGGAAAATGCTTGGTGAGTATATCATTTTATACTTATATCTTAAATATTTAATAAAATCACGAGTATCACGATCTTTATCAGGAAAAAAACTAGTACCTATAAAATACATTGAATTGCATATTAATGACCACTGCTATGTAGGTGGTTGCAGTGTGATCAACGGTATGATGTACATGCGAGGGCACGCGGCAGACTACGACGGCTGGGCGGTGAACGGCGCCACGGGCTGGTCGTGGTTCGACGTGCTGCCCTACTTCCTCAAGAGCGAGGACAACAAGGAGCTAGGCAGCGGCGTCTCCCGCGAGCACCACAATACGGGTGGACCTATGCCAGTGCAGAAGGTACAATGTCCATCAATCGTCATTTCTTCTCCTCCATGACAAACCTCCATACCTTTACGATATGGTGGTAAATAAAAAAATTACATGCTTACATGTATCTGTGATACCTGTAATATGAGTAAGTGATTTTGATTTAATTTGATTTGATCAGATGTGTTCGATTCATTCCTTATGATTGTGATCAGCACAAAGTCGGCGGGACCATAGGGTGGGTTTGATGTCCAAATTATTACCTGTAGTTTCCTGAAGAACACGAGTAGTCAAGTTTTTTGAGAATAATAATATGATGTAGGTAGTCTTTCTACCTTTAAGATAAATTAGGTATAATTTATTATACCTATGTATAGGTATATTCGGCCACGGGCCACCTGCGATATAAATGACCTTAGTGTAAGAGTATGAGTGAAAGTTTTTTTACAAGCTCTTTACTTTATTTATTTATCAAATTTTGAGGTCAGCGATCAGTTACATGTTTATGGATTCAAAAAGCGCCGTGTCCTTTATTCAGATCAATCTGTGTTTCGAGGTTTAGCGCACATTGTCCATCGAAAGTTGATCCAAACCTGTTTGCATTTTTACGTACCCAAATGCATATTGATACTGCTAAGACATGTCGCGACTTGGAACCTAATTTACCTACTTATTATACCTACTCATCGTATTTGGAGAGTATCTATTACAATTTAAAATTAAAAATATGAATTCAACTCTTTCCATAGCTTCTTACCTAATTTTAATAAGTTTCATTGTGCTGCGTTTAGCACCTTTATCATCGATAATTCGATTTCTAACAGTTCCGGTACACACCGCGGTTCGCCCACGATGTAGTAGCGGCCGGCATCGAGCTGGGCTACCCGCCGACCAGCGACCTCAACGGAGACACCATCACCGGATTTACCGTCACCCAGACTTTCAACGAGTAAGGATTGCATCTACTTTCATGAAATTGGAATTCTAGGTGCTTCTATTAAAAATATATCTGATTCTACCAAGGGTGATTCCAAGGGTACCTCCGTAATTTGATATGGACAACAATAAATATAGTTGAGCCTGGACTCCCTGAAAGTTATTAGTCGATATCAGTGATTAGTTTACATTGCCTACTAATATTGACTACAATAAATATTACAATTTCTCAAAAACGCTATTGCTAAGTTAGTGCATTCACCACCTGGACTGCATCGCTTACCACCAGGTGAGTTTGTGGTCAAATACTAACAATAAAAGTAAACAATACCTACATCGATACCTAATTAACTTCTAGCAACGGCAGCCGGTACAGCACGGCGCGTGGGTTCCTCCGGCCGGCGGCCAAGCGCGAGAACCTCCATGTTCTACTCAACGCGCACGTGGCCCGCGTTGTCATCGACCCCGCCTCCCTCAAGGTCACCGGCGTCGAGTACATCAAGAACGGACAGACCAACACTGTCCGCGTTGATAAGGAGGTCTGCTTGTGCTAAGTTAACTTTTTAGTTTTATAATGGACCAGGGGCGAAACGTAGGGGGTAGGGATAGATTAGGGAATTGGATAGCATAGATCATATTTTATTATTTTAATAGTGGAATAGATAAATTATCTTAATTAAAGACCACAATACCTACCTTCTGATGATTTTTCTGTTGTTAATTTCAATACGAATGGAAAGTATGTGACACAATCTGATGTCAAAAATATTTTTTTCAGGCAATTCTATCGGCCGGGACATTGAACTCCCCTCAGATCCTGTTACTTTCCGGAGTAGGCCCCAAGCAGACGCTGGAGCAGTTCAACATCCCCGTTATCAAGGACTTGCCGGGAGTAGGGCAAAATCTTCACAACCACATCGGAGTAGAACTGGATTTCACATTGACCAAGGAGCCAGATGTTCCCGAACTGTCCTGGGAAAGCGCTATGGAGTATATGCTTAACAGAAATGGACCCTTGTCTGGCACTGGAATGTCGCAGGTACATATTATTTTTATTTGTCTTTACGTTGGTTTGATGACAATACCACTCACGGTAGGGATTTGTGGTAGCGATGGCGTAGTTGACTTTCGAAAAGTGTTTTGTAAAAACCAAGTTCGAATAAAATGGATTTAACTTTGACTTTGACTTTACTATATAGTTAATGGTGAATTTATCATTCAGCTGACAGGTATCGTGAATTCAAAGTACGCGCCGGCGGGCGGGCGCCACCCCGATGTGCAGTTCTTCTTTGGCGGCTACTACGCTTCGTGCGCCAACGGCGACCTGGTAGATACCGATAAACTGGACGACATCAAGAGCAGGCGGTCTATTTCGTAAGTAGTTTGTCCATTATCGAGTAAGAACCCTTTAATAGCCAAGTACACACTAAGTTTACTTCATTTTCATTTAATCTTCTTTCTACGAATGACTTATTTAATAGCAGTGATAGCCTAGTGGTTCGAACGTCGGTCTCTCGAACGTGAGGTCCCGCGTTCAAATCTTGCACGTACCACTAATTCTCTAAAAGTTATGTACCTACGTATTACAAGTTTATCACTTGCTGCGCTGAAGAAAACCTTAATTTTCTCAAAGGTGTATGAAGTCTGCCAATCCGCACTTAGCAAGCGTGGTGGACTATGTTCTCCCGTCACATTGTGAGAGGAGGCCCGAGTCCAGCAGAAGGACAACATTAACTATAGTTTGTAACGATAAATTCTAGTTTCCGCTCGCGGCTTCGCCCGCGTGGAATTAGTCCGATTCCGCGGGATTTCCGATAGAAATCTATCCTATATGTTAGTCCAAGTTACCCTCTATGTGTGTGCCAAATTTTATGAAAATCGGTTCGGCAGTTTTTGCGTGAAGAGGTAGGTAACAAATACACAAACAAACATACAAACTTTCGCATATTTTATGATATTAGTAGGAAGGATGATGATGATCTGTAACCTTGTGTACCAGGATATCAGCAGTGGCGCTGCAGCCGCGCAGCCGCGGCTACGTGTCGCTGCGCTCCGCGGACCCGCGCGAGCCGCCGCTCATGCAGCCCAACTACTTCCACCAGGAGCACGAACTCAACGTGCTGGTCGAGGCCGCCAGGATCGCGTACCGACTTGCTAACACCACGGTAACTTATTGGCTCTCACTTCAACCGATTAACTGCCCACTAAGGGCATGGGTATCTTCTCTTTCTATCTGATTAGGCCTAGAGCATAGCATCACGCTGCTCCAGTGCAAATTGGTGGACGACTTATTAGCTTTAACCTCTTATATAAGTATATTATGGACTAGGTATGTACAGAGGTTACTTCTACATTTTATAATTAAGTACTTATTATTATCAAGACACGCGGTCGTTAGTTGGCCGCTAATTACAAGGCACAATAATGGGAGCTTAATGCTTATAACATTCTCTACCAACTAACCATAGACCAAACAGACTTTAACAGACACACCATGAGCAGCATTATAAAAACATTATAAGAAATTAAATAATTTATTATAATTTAGATACTCCGCGACAAATACGGCATGACGCCGAACGAAGAGCACGGGGCGGAGTGCCCGGGCGGCGGCGCGAGCCCCAC
Organism: Panoquina ocola ocola; assembly: GCA_018249155.1. NCBI lineage: Eukaryota > Metazoa > Arthropoda > Insecta > Lepidoptera > Hesperiidae > Panoquina > Panoquina ocola. The sequence continues at coordinate 8,937 of DWKA01001105.1, forward strand.
CGCCGAGTTCTTCCGCTGCCTGGCGCAGCGCCACACCGCGCCCGAGAACCACCAGGTGGGCACCTGCAAGATGGGTGCCGCTGATGACCCCATGGCCGTGGTTGACCCTAAACTCAAGGTCTATGGGATCGAAGGTATGACGTTATGACCACCGATAAAGCTCTGGCCAAGGAACTTGGCCAGGCGGAAAAGAGACAGATAGATGCGCCAAAGTTCGTTTTTTAAGTACCGAGCCAATCACGATCCCCCGGTACCTAAAAACGACTTCTTCGCATCTATCTGTCTCTTTCTTACGGCTGGTCAAGTTCCTTGGCTAGAGCTATACATATCTTTGGATTTATTATCTTTGGTCTATGCGATTTTTTAAGTTTCTATACCTATTTCTTTTATAATGCTATTCATTTTTTTTCAGGACTCCGAGTTATAGATGCGTCCATTATGCCGACCGTGCCTACATGTAAGTTTTAAATGCTTCTTTTATTAGCGGGAAGAATAATCCTAAATTAAAAAACAGTGTATAAAATATTTCAATTACTGCTTTTCCATTCCATTATTTAGCAGACAACAAATCCATTTAAATTAAATGTTGCTCATCAAAACAAGACCTATCAGAATGAAATGTTTATTATATTTTTTTATTTAATTATTTTGTCTCTTAAGTATCAGGCAACATTGACATTATTTTATTTGTTTCTAGCAAACACGGCGGCTCCGACAATAATGGTAGCGGAACGTGGCGCAGAGTTCATTGTGACCAGCCATCAGAAAGTCCAGAGCCGCTTTGGCTCTCCATCGCAGGGCAACGCTGGCGCCGGCACTGGCAACAAGTTAGTTTAACTATGAAATATTATTTCATTTTATTTCAATGGAGAAGAAATAATGTCTCACAGACGATATTAAAATAGCACTTTTTATCCCTAAGGATTTTCTTTACTTGGGATTCTATTCAAGAATTCTCCGCTCCACTCTGGAGTCAAAAAACACTACTTAAAAGTACCTAATTGTTTGCGCCCATGGTAAACAATCTACTATTGTGAAGCTTCTGACATTAGCGATATTACTAAATATGATGATTAACTAATTATAAAATTTTAATTAAATCTTTACAGATATGGTGTAACACAACACAAAGTACAAATAAACAAGTTGGACAATAGACAGAAGCCGTGGGAAAAGAACGCACAAAACGCGCACGCACACGACCAATGGGACGGACAGTGGGACGGACGCTGGGACGAACAATGGGACGACAACAACGACCACGTCCACAATCATAATCACAACCACAATAACGGCTACGACCACAACCACGATTACTGGATCGTGAAGAACAACGTCAACCGCCCTACACCGGCCGCGCGACGTTATTAAATATCGTCATATCTAGAAATAAACATAAAATAGAAACCAGAGAATGGTCATATGTCATATCGGTATCACAGTACCGAATTTTGTCAACCCTAGGCCCTTCGTGTCATATAAATCAGATGTTTACAAAGTTACCATTCATTTGCTGACGGTACACTCTTGAAGCCATGAAAATCTATAGTAATGCCTGTTATATGTATCTTTATTGAAATAGATATTGCCAATGTAAAATAAATGTGTAACATAGATACCGATCAAAAATCATTACTTTATATGTATAAGCTACGTAAGTCGCCATGGGCATTATTTTATAAATAAAATATTATTTATTTTATTCTTAAATACACAAATCCAAACCATAGTCCATTTGCTCCTAAAATAAGAAACCTTAGTTTTTGTAAACCGTTATGTACATAATAGTATTATAAGTTGTTTTGTAAGGTATAATTTATGTTTTTCACATCTATATTGTTAAATTGTTATCAATCAAATAACATCGAACATGCATCGAACCTACGAGTAACGCTACTGTTTTGACAGTTGCTGAAAGGCCCTTTACTATAGAATAGCAAATTAAGCACGTATAATGTATCCTTTAGTGACATTTTAGAAATGTATGAAGATATTAAATATTTTTGCTAGTAAATAATTATATGGGCTACTGGTGTAACTTATAGTACCCACCATAGCATTGACGTCTATAGTATAAAGCCGCTGGACTGGCCAGTCATCGTCAAAGTTTGCCAATTCGATTATCGCCATGTCAGCGCTGATTGCTGTGCTGACTGTAGTGAGCATTCTTGGAACTAATTATAGTATGAATGAGTAGTTAAAAAGAAACTTCATTCTTGAGATGCTCGACAAACGCTACTCGAATTGGCACAAAAAATAGCTGCCTTTGTAACTATAAAGCTTCTCCAAGCGTATTAGAGGCAAGTTTTTTTCTTGTGTAATGAAAAAAAATGATTTAATAAAAAAATAAAGGTATTTATTAAGAGAGTTTCACGCACTTTATTTCTTTCCCTTACGCCCCTTTCGAATCACTGGCTCGGGTTCTGGCTCCGATCTGAAAAAAAAAAATTTAATTTAATGTATTTTAATAACAAGAAAATAAAAAAAATAGTTGAGCATTTTGTAACTCAATTGTATCCACTTGGGTAGTTTGTAAAAAAAAATATACTTAGAAATGATAATACATGCTAAAATACATAAACATATAATATTATATCTGATATCTAATGGTAAATAGGTATTCTATCTATACTCACTCTTCGCTAGCATCAGGTGTCTCAGGAATGGTGACATTCCCCTTGGAAACTTCTTTACTCTCGGCTAATTCACTTGAATCGTTCAACACTTCTTGTTGCTAAGGGATGAAAAGATGTTAATAATAAGAGATTGTAATGTAGTATAATAAATTCGTAGTAAATCAGGCAGATTCACATTAACACTTACAAATTCCTGGTCATAAACGATAGTGTGCAGCTGTGTTTCGTCGGCGGAGTCGTCGAAGGCGTTGCCCGCGCTACCAACGCTGCTGCGGGAGCTGACTGACGAGCGCGTCACTCGACTGGAGGCTTTGGCTTCTGGGAAATTTATATGTATAACAGAATATATATATAATATAAACGTTTACTCACTCACAACGTAACACAAATAATACATCACTTACACCCTTGACTCCAGAACATATAATAATCTGAAACATAAATGTCTACCACAGCCAAGTATCGACTCCAAACTAAGGTCAGGTATGGTAATAATCATTGTACTATTGGATCATGTGTATTTAGCATTATATTTTTCATATTTTAATTGAAACAAATCTAGAAACACAATATACCTAAATAATATTTAAAACTGCTTAAAACTTAAAAACACTCACGTTACCTTTAATTTTCAAATAATAACAATATTTACCATTTTTCTTCTGTGCTTTGGTAGGTTTCTTCTTAATATTCTTCTGTCCTTTACTGCTGCTAGATCCGCCAGAGTCCGGGCTGGAGCCACTGTGCGCCCCCCTGGCGGACTTGCGCACGGTTATGTTGGACACGTCCAGGTCTTGAGGGAGTTCCACTTGCGGCGGGGACTGCGTTGACGGTGGACATTTCTTAGCCTTAGCTTGAGATTTCGCTACAATTTGAGAAGCAAGTTGCAGGTGTTATAATATTGTTATGTGGCAATAATACCAAAAAAATATTTCTGTATAACTCACATTGGGTTAGTGAGCAAATATTTGTTTTTATTGTTAGGGACTTCTTATGTAAGGCGCAAAAACACCCAGACTAAAAAAAACATGCATAGGAGTCGCCGTCGCTGGATACGGTGTGGACGACATGATGATGATGATGTAGTGTGCACTAACAAGAGTTTAGAAAAGTCATCCCCTAGTGGTAAAATATATAATTATACATAATAAAACAACAATTAAGCAGGAATAGTTACGTACATCAAGTTGTAAAAAATATTTTTGGAAATTTTATAACATTTTATGTTATTTTATAACATTTCTCAAAAGCTCACCTCTATCCACATCAACCAACGACCGCTGCGACCGAGATCTTTTAACGCCCTTTTCGTTTCCCTCGGCGTTATCTTTTTCTTTCCCAGCTTTGTCCTTCTTGCTAAGCTTTGCATCCTTTCTTTTAAGGGATAACTTTTTCTTTTTACCTACGAATATTGAACGTTGGATTAAATAGCTAATATTTTATTTATGTATATCAGTACTGTTTAATGAATTGTAGTTCTACATTTTAAATATTTCTTGAAATCAAATTGGTTAAGAATTTTAAGAATCTCAATTTTGTTAGAGTTCGCGAAGTAAAGTTAGCTTTTTAATTTTATTGAATGATATTTTTTTAAATAGCGGGGGAATACACCATGACCTGGACTTAGAGTTGCCAACATTTTTTATAGCACACTGTGACATAAACCCTCATTTTACGCATGGTATTGCGTGCGTAAAGTTGTCGATTATAGCACGCTTTCAACATGAATATATTACTA
>DWKA01001106.1:0-13308 GCA_018249155.1 Panoquina ocola ocola
GTTTTGATATTAATTGAAAATTTTGACTTTGAAGTCGCTTAAGTGGCCAATAGCTATAGCGTTTACCCTATATCGACGAAGTAGTTACGTAACTACGTATACAAGTAACGTAGTGTAAATACGTGAAAACTAAAATCTGTATTAATACGTGTCTCGTATTTTTATTTAAGCTTCGCACATGGAGCACGGAGCGATGGCCATTTGTAGAGCTATTAGATTAATAGCAAAGTGAGTTTAGTGAAGTCACGTCGGTTCAATGAAAGCGAACCTTGAAGGTAGCAAACGCCTGCGCTGAATGGGAACGATCGGTCGCCGAGAAGCATAATGTATCTATTGTTGTTCAACCTTAAATGGAGTTTGAGCTGAGACGAACAACATAATCATTGTTTTCGACTTGCAAATAACATGTTTCGCAAATAGTTAAGTCAAATCCACTGTCGGAGGGTGAAGTGGCGTATTATTTGCCATTTAACATCTGCTGTAACTGAAGACTTATTAAAGGTGCTATTTAAGTTATTAATTTTTAAATTGTGTTCCGTTTAGATGATAATTAAAGACTAAATGTTTAGTAGCCATTACTAAATGATCGAAATTAATATATGAATGTAAAAAAAATGATTTAGGTAAATATCTGAGAAGCTAAAATATACAAAACCCGATTTTTTATATTGCTTATATTTATAAATTATATAAAAAATATAAAACTAGGTTTTTAGAGAAAACGTTTAGGTAAATTTTTACTTAAATGTCGGGTCGTATTTTGTTCGCCTCCTATTGTGATGCCTCGCACGAGACGCTCGCAAATCCCCATAAAATGGATAGGACGTGTCCCCCAAATCCTTAGTTGATTATTATTTATTATCAGCACAATGAATCAAGAAACAAATTTAGAATTTCCTTTAGAAGAAAATGTGTTTAACGTTAAAGTAATTCCTCAAGATATAATGCAGTAAAGCCACATAAAGATTGACATGTCAATAAATACCACATTTTTATTTTAAAATAATTGGTAAATATCAGCTCAAAGACATGAACACGCTTTTTGACAAGTTTTAACACGCGTGATTCTGATTAGACTCTGGGTTGAATCATGGATCCTTCGTTCAAAAGTTCGTCTCCATTACTATGTTGCTTATGACCCATTACCTAACCGAAATAATGAGCGCTTGAACCTTTACACACTCATACTCGTGTTATGGCTAACGCAACTTAGATATTATTGAGACCCATAACACGACATTTATCTGTTACATAAATGTCTGTCCTGGCTAGGAATCTTAGGCTGGTTTCAGAGCTGTACGGGTGGCCCGGACAGCAGTAAAACCAGCCTAACTCAAGACTTAGTAGGGTCACCACTAACAAGGCTACAGGGTACTCTACTTACTTGGCAAAAGAAACAACGATATCGGCTTCGTCCGAGTTGATCTCCGTGAAGGTAAGCCTGGAGGCCTGGGCCCACACGTCCAGCGCACGAGCCAGCACGCCCCGCGTCCCGCCGGGGTCCAGTTGCGACGGCCGACGGACTTGCGATAGACTGCGAACAAGAGTTTTCAATTAGAATCGTTATTTTTGTCGACATTCTACTTAATATTATAAATGCGAAAGTTTGTATGTTTGTTTGTTACTCCTTAAATTGTTGAACCAATTTTCATGAAATTTGACACACACATAGAAGGTAATGTGAATTAACACAGCATAGTTTTTATCCTAGAAATCCCGCGGGTTCGGTTAAATTCCTTCCTTAAAATAACTTCCTTTTTAAAGTCTAATACTGGACTTAAAGTTCCCCTAATTTGTGTCACTCAGAACGGTCCCAAACTACTATAGATCAGAACCCCCTATCTACTATAGATCGTCAGTTCACCTAGTCGGGGCGGAATGTAGTACATACTTTCTGGATATGTGTTTGAATGTAAGTCTATTCGTACTTCATTTACGAATTAATACGAAATAGTCCAAATAACATAAAGTACTTATTCAATTTATATCACTGAACCTTGTTTAAATCGTTTGATACAGTTTCTCTTAATTCCAATATAGATGAATAATATATATAAATGTCTGTTCGTCCAATGCTAGGTCAGATATGTTAGTTTAAGTATTAAGGACGCTTACGTTAGGACAAGTCTGCTTTTAGCTGTCTGAATAATTAATAGAGTGTGCATTACTAGGCGAGTTTGGTAGCTACTGTGTACGTAGAGGTTTCTAGCAAAGTATAACGTGAGCATATGTCGTAGGTTTAGATATTGTAACTACAAGTCCAATCGAATAATGAAGACTATTTTGATATTCGGAAATATACTTAATTACAAATAACATAAACTACTTAACTCTCCCGCTACACTTGTAAGGAACTTGGAAAAAACAAACAGTTTTCAAGAAAATAATAGCGGAGAAGCTTCGCAGTTTTTATTTTCAATAACAACGTATTAACAACGCATTTTTAAGAAACAATAGCAGGAAGAAAATCGTAACGTTTGAAAGTTATGTTCCCTATACGCATACTTCTAAAAACAAGGGTTGCTTAATTACCTGCCCGGTTATATAACATACTGTTTCAAATTTACTTGAAGTATTAACCAGGCTTACGTCACACAAGTTTATTTTTAGCTGTCTGAATAAAGAATAGCGTAAGCACAGTAGGTACTTATATAACTCGTTGCCGTTCGCAACGTAGAGGTCTGTAGCAAACTACGAGTATAATGTGTTACATTGCTACGGTGAGTGGCGACTGGCCTGCGGTGGGGGCAGCTTTTCAGTAATGGAATAATCGCATTGTGGACAATTTGACTGACTCGGTCCTATTTAACGGTCACTGCATTTTGTACGGTTTATTACATTGGATTTATGCGATCTCATGTGCACGAAGCGACCTCATCAGTTCCGCGTGCAATTTTAATAGAGAAATAGCTCGAATGGTTCCCTCTAATCCACAATTAATGATCAATTTAAACAACATCACGTTTTGTGGCTCGCAGTGTGCACGCACGAGTGTCGTATTTACAAGTTCGGTTTCAGTAGGTCGCCAGTCGCCAGCAAACATCGGCCGTACCGCGGTTACATTTTGCCAATATCCACGTTTGTTGTTTAAAATATCGCTTCCGTGGGTAATTAAAACTAACCAACGCAGGCTCTGACGCGTCGCCGCTGTTTACAATTATTTCAATAACGTTATTAGAGGGCACAGGGGAAATATAAAGGGTGATATTGCTGTTCACTTCGAAAGCTACAATTTTCATTTTACCGCCCGTGCGTATAGCTGCGGCGAGGCACAATGAGTAGGTACTTGCCAAGTGATATGTGCAAAATATTTAATCGAGTGTTTTAATGAACCGGGCCTAGGACGGACGGTCGGGCTGATGGAAACCGCCTGAAATTTATTATTGCCATATTAACAGGACTCGGTACGAATGCTCTATCAGGCTACTAGTTGAGTGCAAGCCTTCCGACGACCACAATTCACTGTTGATGTAGTAATGTCAGCCGGAAACGTTTAATATCACAGCTTTAAATTGTGTTACAATGATATTAAAATGATATTAATTATTATTCTAATGATGTGATCGATCATTTAAATAAAGATTCAATTGTTCATTTTTCCTTTTTTTTAAATGTTTTCTTGTTTAACGCTATTCCTAATTTTAAATGTAAGTACCTACCTTAGAGAAACTAAAGTAGGTACTTAATCAATCGATCAATTGGTCTCAAAAGAAGGATTCAATAGTAAGGTATTTCTACTACGAGTGTACTCGTATACAATTAAAAACAAAACAATTCAATATTTAAAGCAATGTCATGATCCATCACAGATGTAGATATGTTAGATAAACGCTAAAGCTGGTTAAAGCCAAAATTCTAATCGGCTCGCCACAGATTTGCCCACAAATCAAACCGTTATTGATTTGTCACAATACTCATCAGAGCGTGGTTATTGCCAGCAATGTCGTACTCACGCGTAATACACATTTATCGAGTTTTCAGACAAGCACATTACTATCATGATTAACCGGTCTACGTTAATGATAATGTTACTTTTAATGAAACTAGTATTTCTTTGCGAAAGCACCTAAATCAGAACAATTTTTTCGAAGTCTTAATATTAGGTACAATTGCAGAAATACCTAATTAATTTCTCTTTATTAACTATATTTCTTAATAGTACCCTTTGACGATAACCTATAAGACAAAAGCAAACTTTTTACAAAAGAGTAAACAAGCTAAATAAAACAATTGAAATTGAGAAATGTTTCAATTAAGGAAAGTTTCACTCGTAGCTGGAGAACAAAAAAGCAACGTGGTTTCAAGTTGCGCGCAATAATTTCCGTTTGGAAATCACGTGAGAGCATGAATTGGCTAAGTTTTCAGTGGCTTTGAAGGACTTCAGGGCACGTTGCGTTGGGCAATAGGCCGAAGTTGCGAGCAAACAGAAACCTTGTTCTACGAAGTGCTGTGACGTAGGCACGTGAGGTGAAGCCACGTGAACACGTGTAGCAACTGCCGAGTGCCGCAGACAATGCTACGAGCTTGACTATGACAACCGTGACAAGTATAACTTGGATATTGGATCGTTTTATTGTCAGCCAGTATAAAATGTTGTTACGCTTTATATTAACTTCGCCTGTATGTACATATGTGCGAATGTATTGAATATGTATCTTGTATTAATCTGTTACGTGTCGGTGCCTCAAAAATCGTAGTAATAATGGAAATTACATGATATTTTTTTATAATCATTCGTTCAATTTAGATTTTTGTTCGTTTAGTATGTTTTAACTTCATTAATACACAATAGGTATCGGCTGTTATCCACATAACACACGTTTATCATTATTTAAATACAAGATGTAGCGCCATCTACAACCTCAGCTACTTGTTTTTTTTATGTTAAATCAGAATTACCTGTTTTCAAACGAAGTTTGATCTTCCAAGTTTTATGTATTAATATCCAATATTTATATGATGATTTTATAATTTCATCATAAATAATACAAAAGAGATATATTACCGACACTTGTCATCAGTATATTTTTAATTTAAATTCGAATTTATGTTAAAACCTTGTTCAGAAAGCGTATTCATTTTAACATTTTGTCAGCAGTAAATTATTGAGAGTAATGCAAATATAATATTTGGCGCTGTTCGGATATAAAGATTAAAATAATTTTCAATCACCTTTTCACGCACCGTAACTTACAAAATAATTTCGTAATGACGTAAACATGTAAACAAGGTTATTTACGTTTAAATTACATACGTAAACGTTATTACTTCGTGAAATATTATGATAGAATACGTACACAATTTGAATATAGGTACGTTCAGATACATTTGTAATATATTTGTGTTACTGTTTATACTCAAATTATTATATCGGGCCATAAAGTGAGAACTAATTTACTGCATAAACTCTCTCAGTTACATTTATTGCCAATAAAACGTCACGATGCGTATTCGATACTAGCATTAAAATGTTTCTGTATAATTCGTCGGAGGACGGTGCGTTTATAGCGTGAAATAATAAAACATGCGATATGATGACGGTATGGCGACAGCCGACAGCGTCTTCACGGCGAAACGGACATAATCTCGTTACGATGTCATAACAAAGAGATTTGTAAGCACGAACTTTATGGTCTGTGTCCAACGAGCTTAAATTTAATTTTCTGAAATAATCTGTCAGCCAGCTATTAAAATTATTCGTCCGTGTTCGGTGTCGCATAAACTTATACCGTACTGCCAACTTACTATGCAAGAAAATTTGCACTGATAAAAATGCTAGTGAACTACTTTACAGCGCTTCTTTCCTGATTGGTTGTGTTTGTTTTAAATATTATATGTACAACACTTTGCTTTTGTGCTCAATTTCTTTAAAACAGGCTGTTTGCACGTTGTGCGCATCTATAAAGCGAAATTTCTCAACGTTTGAATACTTAAAATTTCTATTCACTTGTGTTTTATTATATCCAATATGTTTCTTTACCTAAAACAAAATATATATATTATTCTCCTACTAAATCCATTTATCGACGTGTGTCGCGTGTTACTTCCTTCAAATCATTCTCCTTACGTCACCGCTTTGGAAAATCAATCACTTTTAATTTAATTATTATATCAAATATTACGCGCGTTACGAAAAACCGAGTTCTCGTTAGAAATAAAAGGAACTGCCAAATTACACTTTATACGCTGGATCGAGAGGGGGAATTAGCATAAAAATAATAAAATGTCAGAGCGATGTGGTCCCCTGTGGCAAGGACTCGCGTTAGGACAAGTCGCCTGTCAAATCGAGTGTCAACTGCGACGACATATGGACGGTATCACAGGATTTCATTTGTTAATAATCATGGAAAATTTATTCTTATTTTTGAGATACGGTTACGACGTGTATTTTTCTTACTCTCTTTGCAAGAATTAGCTTTGGTGGAACGTGATAAGCTGTTAACTTTAGCTGCTCTATTCGCCTGCGAATAGAGCTTTCGCTAAATATTTTACGGCGTATTCTTATTACCATTCTAGTGTTATTCTATCTATAAAAATAATATAAAAAAGAAATAAATGTTTGTAATGCACAAATTGCCTCGAAAACTACTGAACTGATTTCAAAAAATATTTTACCATTTCAATGCTACGTTATTACTTATCAGTACGGGCTATATTAATTACAGGATTAAAAATAAATGTCCATCCTTGTGAAGCCGGGACAGGCCACTAGCTGTGTATAAAGATATCAATAAGTGTTCATTGCAACAATGCACTGGTGCAAAGCGTCCGCGTCCGTCTTCATCCGGCGGGCGCGTTCGATAAGCGGTAGGCATTCTCGCTGGGGATTCAATAGCTCCATCGTCTAGGCTATTTGACGCAGAATGGGTTTAAACGAACCCCCCGATGCCGAGCTATCTTAGAATGTGTCGGACACTTTATTATAACTTATAACTTTATAAGCGACTCAGGATTGTCTATTACTGCAGAGCAATGAACCCAGATGCTTACATTATTTATCAAATTATAAATATATTATTTATTTCAATTTAAAATTTATTATTGGTCTTAATTGTATAAGAGTTGAAAGCTGTTTCAGGTATTTTCTTTGGGATCAGAGAAAGGGAATAATTTGGAACTATGTAATTCAAAAAATGTTCAACACTTAGACGGATTTACATTGATTTTCCTTTTTAAATGTGTATCATAAACATTAAATGTGACGAATTAAAAAATATAATTATTCCATTATTACTGGAAAGCAATATTTTTTCATGAAGAGTTAATTAAAAAATACTGAATACAATTTTCGTCGAGCTTATTTTCGGACGTGTGAAATGTAACAAATAAATCGATTACTCTGATGTATTATGATCAAATTTTAAGTGACCTTTATCGGTACTTAGCAGCTCCATTGAAAGGCGAACGGCAGCCGGCAGAAGCGATCGCTCTATTGTGATGGAGCATTTACTCGTACATTCCGCCGGGATTTGGAGGGATTTCTAGACAAACACTTCATATCTTACTCCAACGTCTGTCTAAAGTAAAATGTAAATGTCTGGTGAATTCTTGTAAATCTAAATAGTAGAAAACAAATTGATGTGTGTTATTAATAAAAGAATTTGAATAGTTTATTAAAAGTATGGATGATGGAAGTAATGGAACTATGAATAAAAGAGACACAAGAGGGTTCGTTTGTTGTGTTAATCATGCAATATAATAAGGTTTATAAATTAATAAAATGTTATCGATGTTCAATTATTGTTCGATTTTTAATTATCCCTATAGATATTTTAAAACAAAGTCATCGGCTACGTCTGTCTGTATGTTTACGATTAACTCAAAAACTACTGAAAAGATGATTAAATAGTGATAATCATAAGTACCTATACAAACAATATATAGACAAAATATAGAGCAAGGGAGTCGAATTTCTGAAAAATTAAATAAAGGTCAAAATCTCGAAAATGGTGACACTTTTACTTCAAAAATTTTTTTACATTGGTAATAGTAACTCTGCCTCCATGGTATCTCCCATTTTCGTTTGTCGAACTACTTATGGGAGACCCTGTATATATTCATAATCATCTGCTAAGGGAACGATGAACCCTCTATTAACTGACATTTCGCTTTGGAAACCGAAACACGTAAAAAACATTTCATGGTTCATTTTACTTGTGGGGTGGCAAGTAAAATCTTCCATGCATTTTTCTGGCAACCGGTATTAGTAATATTAAGGCACAATTTGATCGTAACCATTATTGAAAACTTTAGGATTTTAAAAATGTTCTTTATATCTGCTTCCCAAAGTTCTGTATTGATTAAATTCTATTGACAATAATTACCTTAGATCGTTTTTAACTTTTCGTCTAAGGACCGATTTCAACGATCTAGATTTCAGATTGTATATGAGTACTTAACCATCATACAAGTCTAAACCACATTGCACGAGAATAAAAATATCACAGCGGGACCAATATTGATCATCACGATTCAAATTCAAGAATCACCACGTTCATACGTAGGAAATAGTTCAATTCCGGTCGCTCTCTGTAAGTGCTCGGGGCAGAAATTAAGTCGCAAGTAACGTTGTTATGGCGGTGATGGCTTATTACCGTTCGCTGCGGGGAACCACTTTCCTGATGGTTCCTTTCCATTTGGTCGCTTAAACCGTACACGTTTATGCGACCAGTATGAGACTTGCTCATTGACATGCAATCGAGATGGATTTCAGTGCACTCCTATAGGTTAGGCCAAGGAACTTGGCCAGGCGGAAAAGAGACAGATAGATGCGCAGAATTTCGTTTTTTAAGTACAGAGCCAATCACGATCCCCCGATACCTAAAAACGACTTCTGTGCATCTATCTGTCTCTTTCTTTCTGCTGGCCAAGGTTCTTGGCCTAACCTGTACCATTAGTGACATAGTCACTCTGTTACTAATGTTACCCTTATTATTGTAACTTCTTTTGCTCGTGATTCGCTTAGTATCACGTTACAGTCACTACACGTTAATTGGCAAGACTGAAAGACGCGTTAGAAGTGCAGAAGTCGTTTTGCTCTGCTTTTTTTTCTGTGCATCTCTTTCAGACTCTTGCCAAGTTAAATTCCCCTGACTATACTTGTGAGAGGTTGAAGGACTGTACGGGAGCTACTTCTGATTAAATCAAGCATGGTTATACCTAGGGTTTTAACCTGCTCTTACATGTAGATCCTCCTTGGACAAAACGTGATTTTTTTTTACTGTTTGAACATTGTAAACTCAAAGATATACCTAATTAAAATTCCATAGAGTGACCGACAAGTTACTTTCAAACGTGTATGTCTGTATGAAAAGTATTGTTATATGCATAATATTATAAAGAAGAAAATATGTGACAATAGTCTCGACTGTGAAGCGTACAGGTGAAATCAATTAGTTCTGAGAATCTCCAATAATGGACCTTTTACTTCCGGTCTTATAATTGATGGAATTCTCGGATATTCCTGGTCTAGTATATGAATTTATACATCGTCCGTCCGAATAGCGTCAGCGAATTGAAGAGATTTTTCAGTGACGGAATTGCAGCGGCCATTGACGTTAGCAATTCTGATATCCATAAACGTATTTGCAACTGGATATTCGTGAAATTCACACTTTTGCGAAGGGGATGTAACTCTCGTTATTTAATGGAAGTATTAAGTTATTGTTTCCGATGATTCGTGTAATGTTGTACAGTACGGCCTGTAGAAGGTTTCTTATTCATTGATTTTTTTATTGATATGGAAGTATAAAATTAAACGCATATAAGTAAGTATACAAATATCTATCAACACAAAAAGTCATAAAGTGAGTACGTATGTACCTACTATTAACTACTATTAACTACTAGTCGCATAATATACGAATTCTTCAAATATTTTTTTTGTACTTATCTATATAGGTTAGCGAATATAGTATAGTATAGTATAGCGAAAGGTCATTCACTCACTCATCACGAAATCTCAGAAACTACAAGTGCTAAGAGTTTCAAATTTTGCATGCAGGTTCTTTTAGGGACGTAAATGCTCACTACGACGGGATTTTATGATATTCAACCCCTTAGGGGGTTAAATAGGGGTTGTACATTCTATATTTTTCTCGCAGCGAAGCAAGGGCGGGCAGCTAGTTCACATATTAAACTAGCGTAACTATGTTAACCTATAGAATACGGATTATATCGTGTGACAACTATGTAGGCAATGGTAATTATCATGGGAATTATGCATACAACAGATCATCGTGCTCGAACACTAGATGTAAACCCTTATTTACTTCCTAATTCCATCGCATCGCAATGCACGTAATCCCTTCGATGGTTGTTGCGCCATGACAGGATTACTGGACAGTAGATTGGGGGCTCTAAGTTTAATGATACGAGCGGTTTTTGGAATTTAATTTTTAATCATATTAAGTAGCTTTCCATCCACGCGGACTACGCCTCCACTTCCCCTCAGATGGAAGGCGGTAAAGAAAACAATATAAAAATGTATCCTGTCTGTCTTATTTTTTTTTTATAGAAAAAGTTAGCAAACGAGCTGACAGTGCCACCTTCCCCTGCCGCCCATGGACACCTGTGACTAACTTAGGATAGGACAGTGTAATAATTGTCCCACTCGAAGCTTGTCACAGATGTGTTGCTACCCCTGAGGACAGATGGTCGCCTCTTATATAAGTGTACCGGAATCCCAAAACAATGTCTCCTGGTTCTAAGCTACCTCCCCACAAATATTCAGCCAAATCGCTTCAGCCGTTCTTAAGTTATATATAGTGTAACTAAAACGACTTTCTTTTATATAGGTAATACGAGTATAATTCATTATTTCATCACATTTCTCCCACTGCTGGGCTTAGGTCTCCAATGTGAGGCGTACAGGCCACCACGCTAACCAAGTCCGGACTGGCAGACTTCACATACCTTTGCGAATATTATAAAAAACCATCAGGTATGCAAGTGATAGCCTAGTGGTTAAACATTGGTCTTTCGAACGCGAGGTCCTGGGTTCAAATCCAGCATGCACACTCGCTCGCGTCTTGTAACTTCTAGCTAAAGATTACAACGTCCAACTTGCATTTGATTGATTTACTACAGTGCCATTCGGCGGTACGGACGGTGAACAATGAACTGTGTCTTCCATTGACGTTGAATGATTTGTGATCCTTCTAATACATTTTATTTCAAAATCTACCGGTCATGCACGAAATTCTTTCACAGTGTTTTTTAATAACACATTATTAGTTATTATCAAACACTGACGGCCCGCCTTCGCTTCGCTTCGGGAAAAATAATTGTCCTATTCATCTTAGCGTGATGTTATATAGCCTATAGCCTTCCTCGATAATTGGGCCATCTAACACAGATTTTTTTCAAAACGGACTAGTAGTTCCTGAAATTAGCTCGTTCAAGCTAACAAACAATCATACTTTTTAGCTTTATAATATTATAATAGATAATAGATTCTGAGCAAGCGAAATACGTAAAAAAACCCTGCTTGACTATACATATGAGGGTCGCTAAGTTATAATAATAGCCATTTGTTACATCTAGAATTAAAATTGTCTTTGGTAAGCGAATAAATTTTATTAGTTCAGTGATGTTTGTGTTATCTGTGAACCCGAACCCCGCTATTCTCTCCCGCCACGAATAATAATTGCGAACTGCTAAGAGAGAATTTGGATTGTTTCCAAGTTCGGCTTTTATGTATCTTCGTAATGTAAATATCAAATCAGTTACGATTTTAATACGGATTCGAAAGGACCAAACTGATAATATCTAGATGCTAATTAGATGGTAGCTAGATGGTAATTGATGGACCTTAGTTACTAAAAGTAATTTTTAGTTAAATATATTTAAAAATATATGTAGCGATAATTCTCAAGGAGTAATAGGTACTTCATTCCATAGGCCTTCTTTGTAAAACTATTCATCAACATGTTATATAAAATACTACCTAATATTTAAATAGATGTTTCAACTTTCAGCACACTAAATATCCGATTTTAATTAGTAACTCTGTACAAAAGGGATTATTTACCGCGCGGCGGTCTCCTTCAGTCTCGTTATAAGTCAGTTGATAAGGGTGTAATTATTTATAGGACCCTGATACTTGAATCCTTGGCGTCAACCCATTGAGGCCCACTACTGAGCACGGGTCTCTCCTCGTAATTGAGGAGGCCTAGAGCATACTCTGAAATCATCCTAAATCCTTAACCATTGTTAATTAGATAAATCTCTTTTGGTCTCAGTCCTTCAAGTTCTTTCTGTCCGGATAAAATCCAGTCTATTATTTTCATTCACAGTTGCATCCACAATCAAAACTAAAGCATGAAGTAATCGACGCTTCAATTAACATTCATAACATTCATAATGATGTTGATTTGATAATACCCCGGCGACCGTTACAGCGAGGCGGGGGATCCATTCCATTCATGCATCCAACGACACATGACACTTGTGTGCGAAAATAGAATCGCATCTCAGCACTTGACACGGTTGTGTTTCAGTCTCGTTTGCGTACGGCCGCACGCCCGCTCCCCCCGCCCCCGCCCGCTAACGAGCGACGATTGTGCTTTGATATACAGATAGCGGTGTTGACTGTTGATGAGATTTACATTTCGTATCTAGATTAGCGTTAACTGGAATAAAGTTGCCTTTGTCGTTTGAATTAGTGTTCAGTTAAAATGTGCATGTAGTTTTGGTTTGCAATATATTAAAATAGTATCCTCTACAGTCTACATTAATGAATATAAAATATAATTTGAGTAGTATCACGTGAAGTCTCCAACGTTTAAGTTTATAATGATTGTTTTCTATTTTTTAAC
This sequence comes from Panoquina ocola ocola, assembly GCA_018249155.1. Taxonomy (NCBI): domain Eukaryota; kingdom Metazoa; phylum Arthropoda; class Insecta; order Lepidoptera; family Hesperiidae; genus Panoquina; species Panoquina ocola. Next base: position 12,819 of record DWKA01001106.1, read on the forward strand.
TTATTTTATATGAACGTAAACAAATACACGTTACATTCAAGAAACCATGTATTTCTAAATAATTTGACAAAAGCAGGAAGTCAGTATCGGCAGGATCCCCATATCCAAATTTCGTGCCCTTTTCCTGTGTTTCCCTTATTTCGTCATGCTTCTTACACACCCTCGTAAAATACACTTGTAGTATCATCCACTTGTGGGAATCGTGCAACCGATTAAATTCTTAAATCTGTCGGTTATTTTTTATGTGTACTGTATTTTTCATAAGTCTTTATTTTTCGCTTATAAAATACCCAGTCTCGACTAGATCTGTTGCTTAAATATTTTTTTTAAAGATATGAAAGTAATCGTAACGGGATTGAGGTTGCGATTACCACATATAATTTTAATGAAGCTGGAGTATCAATATAATCAATTAAACCGTTGTTATTTTAAAGGTGCAACCTCTCTAAACGAAACACAAACAAGCGAAGTCTTGCAACGTCGCATTTAA
>DWKA01001107.1:0-13307 GCA_018249155.1 Panoquina ocola ocola
TCACAGGTGTCCATGGGCGGCAGGGGAAGGTGGCACTGTCAGCTCGTTTGCTACCTTTTTTCCATAAAAAAAAAAAATAGTATACGGAACCTATTGTATGTTTTGCAAAGTTGTTCACAAATAACGCTTAAAAATGCAAGTCAATGCCACCAATGCCATTAAAATTTAAACGATGACTTTAAGAACTACAATCAGAAATTCAAGAGCAAACGTTTTTACCTGTCTTCATTTTCAATAAAAAATGCAGCCATTATTTTGTCATCCGCTTGAAAAGTCAAGCATTTAAAGTTTCTCAGTGTCACGCCCGCGGTAATGCGACATCCCCATAATAATATAACACAATTGTATTAATGCGAGCGTATCGGAGATCAATGCTCAACTAGTGGTTTACGCGCTATTAACGTGGGAATCTAGCGTAATTACACAGACCAGCGCCAAATGGCGAAGCTTCGGGTTTCTCTCGGGCTCTCGCGGTGCTCGTGTCGAACTTTGATCCGTAACAATTCGATACCTCCACGATACGATAGGCCAGGGTTTCCCAACCTTTTTTTGGTGCGGACCCCTAACGCCACTTTATCATGATACGCGGACCCCTAGAAATATTACAAAAAAATCGCTCATACATTTATTTGTAAAAAATAATTTAGCGGGACTTATTTTTGTCTGCGGACCCGCTGAGACAGTTCCGCGGACCCCCGGGGGCCCACGGACGCCAGGTTGGGAAACCCTGCGATAGGCCATTCAGTATACCAGTACCCCTGCCTCTATACGTTCACGACGCGATCGAGATCCGACGTAATTAGAGGCAGCGATTCCGATCCCGTTCGCTGTTTCTAATTTAATTAGAAACTGAAAAGCCACTCTCGAACTTGTCTCGATGGACTAAAGTTAAAAGTTTTATTTGTATCGTTTTAACCGACGCTAACGGGTCTGATCTGGTTTGGGTCGGATACGGCTCGGTTTGATCTGTTCGGTAATTGATAAATGCGAATTTAGTTGTTTTAGAGCTATGGGAAAGAGTCTATTGTAACTCATATCTATAGGTATGTTACATAATGTATTTGTAAAGGTTTATTTTTATCTTTTGTTGAGAATCACTAAACATGACACAAAATATCTTGACTGTAATTTTACTGAGACAGCCGTTGTAAATTACATATTTATTTTCAATGAAATATAAAAAATCATCCATTAAACGTTGACAGTAGCAGTGTGTATTCCTTATGTTGCGTTATGTTTTAACGTTTTCGGTTCAATTTATAAGTATATTAACGTGGTGGTCCGACCATCGCTGTCAGCTGTCGCGCTGGGCGGTTTGGACGCGGCGTTAATTTGTCGCCGCGATACGATCGCCCGTCACTCGTCGACTTCACGCGTGCATTGTTTCGACGTCGCAGCGGATATACGTGTTATCGAATAAAAGATACAATATACCCTCTTTATTCAATTCTTTTTATTGCACCGTCACTGGTTATTCAGGTTGTTAATGATTTTCGGGACAACGATATCAGCGATAAAAGTTACTCAAAAATCACTCCTATCTTCGAGTTGATAAGAGTGGTTCCGTCGGAAAAATTGGCCATGCTGTGAGCATATTGTATTGGACACTTAGTAAAACCAAAGTTCTCCTATTGTTTAAAATTTGTCTGTACTCATTATGATTATATGAATTTGTAAATGAACATTATGCCTATGTTGATTTTATATTCGAAATCATATACATTTCTATATATCTTCTCCTTATGTGTATTTTCTAGAGTACAATACACCTCAGTGACCTATTTAATATAGGTGTATCTACAAAGAAAATAATTCTGTTATTAAAGGAAAAATGGTAAAATAGTAGAGACTTCTAGAGATCCAAAAATATTCTTATATTCTTTTGTAATCATGCCCGTTGCCCCCTATTGTTAGGTGTTAAAAGTGATTGCCGTTATTATTAAAGTGATAGTACATAACCGGCAGGTTATCTAAAGCAAATATTGACACGAGGATATCATTTTGGACTAGCCGAGCGTAGTCACGTAGGTCCGTAATCAGGTAACTAGCAACAACTCATAAGTTGAAAGGCATTCTATTTTGTTTTTCGATCTACATTTCGTGTAACACTGGACACAAAGTTCCACATATGAAATCGCAATTATTTCTTTATATTACTGCGTCAATATTGCTTTGTACGAATTTATCTTAGGTACCTGGGAAACAGCTCTGCTCGGAGCTATTGCTCCCGAAGCCCCCTGCATACTAAATTTTATGACAATCGTTGGAGCTGTTACTGCGATTCCAATAATACATGTACATTACATTACTAACATTATTCCGTTTTAACGATCGTGCGAGGATAGATAAACTAAACTCAATTTTTTTATCATATATGGGATTAGTTACTTCTGAATTCTGATGGTACCTACATGATATTATTATTTAGTCGAATCGTACTTACTTGACTGTCAACCAATCAAAGAATAGTGAAAGATTACAAACAAGCAAATTGACTTTTTCCTACATAAGAGTTAACAGTAGATTGTGTACCTACATGAGAGCGGCTGGACGCTATTCACTGCATGTGTGTGGATCTAATATCTAGCTATAGTTAGGATCCTGCGTCAACATCACAATGCGGGGGTGGCATTGCGGGCGCGCGGCGGGGCGCGGTGGGGCGCGGGGTGGGGCGCGGGGCGCGGGGTCGTCGACCGAAATCGGCGCGGGCGCGACCTTGCATCGACGCCGCTTCACCTACATACGCTTCCACTTTTGCTTTCGGCCAATACGCAAAAACACGACCACCGCGAATGATCGAGTTGACGTCTACGAGCGGCTAGGATAAGCGGCTTGCGTACGCGCAGCTTCCGGACCCCTGTCTCACGGATGTAGGGCGATATAAATTTGCGAGTCGTTCTACAAAATATTTTTGGGTGATTTCACGAAAGTCATCTATGTCAAAAACATAATATTCCTACCTATCTAGATAGTCCAGCCCAGAAGTATCGTTCAGGATGATAAGTGGATTTTATTTTCAATCCCAACACAACACGCATGGATTGCGCATATTATTTTATTAGTAACTTTATTCAGAGTCATTGGCTTGAGCTAACGATGTAACTGTAATTAATAAAAATACGTGCTATTCATTTTCCATGAAAAGGTTCTAAAAAAATTAGGTCAATTATTAAGGATGCTCTTTGCCAAGTGCGAGAAGCAAGGGGCGAGGTTCTAGTTATAATACGTGCGTTGTGGCTTCGCGTAGGGCGAGGGTGCACCCTCGTCGCGCTCAGATACACGCCCACACCCCGGCCACCCCCGCAAATTGGCATCCAACGTCAACCCTTAATACCCAAAAAACCGCCTAAAACACCCGAACATAGAACTCATTTTCATACGCGACCGACCAATTCCGGGGCTGACGTGTCGAAATTGTATTTTTGGACGGTTACCTGTGGATCTCGCTCAACAAAAGAGTACACTAAAACGAGTTATGCGAGAGAATGCCGCCGGAATATACATTAGCGTGTGTGAGAACACTCGTTAGGTTAAAGCGAGAGGGCTCATTGTGCGGTAGGTAACGTAGCGAGTAACAATTTATGATTGATATGCATCCCGTGAATAAAAAAATAAAATCAAAGAAAATATTTGAAAAACGTAAGTACAATAAAGAAGTTGAATTGTTCCCTCATTCGTCACAGTGCACGACTTTACCGCCTGCGACGTACGTGCGGTGAATGTCACGCGGCCCAAAATAATCATTGTAAAGGTGGCGGCACATCGCACGTCAGAACACTAGCAAGTGCATTTAGGTTTTCTATCATACATATCATATCTACCATACACTGGATACAAATCCAGCGTTTCTCTATAAACCATTGTCGATGTTGTTGCCTGTATGCCATTTTTTGTTTGGAGCCCTACATATAGCATACACCGATATGACCAAATTGACACTTCAACTCTTTATATCGATTTACTTATATTTTCAATCGGTTTGCAAAAAAAATATTTAATATATTAATCTATGTATTAATAGTGAATAATCGGTCAATATTCGTAGTAAGTGTCGTCAGGTGTGGCGTTACATTTACACGTACGTCGGGCGGTCGGGCGGTCGGTCAGTGCAGCGGCGCGTCTCATTGCGTCACTGCACTGGACCGACAGGGCATTGCACCTTGCGCCGCTCTCGGCCGCCTCCGACCGCGCGCCGTCCCGCTCTAGCACCGCGTGCGATCGATCGCAACTATTCAACAGCTGATTGTCATTACTATCAACACGAACGCTCCCCAACTGACGTAAACTTAGACGGCACTCTGTATTAGTCTGTAGGTTCGTAATCGTCCCGCGTTCGAGTATCTGCGATGTCTAACGGTGTTTTCTTTTTAATTTCAGCGGCGTGGCGGTGCTGAGTCCGACGGACAGCGGTGGCTGCAGCGGTAGCGACATCACTGAGCCGCGCTCCCCGCCGAGCCCCGAGTCAGGTCACAGCGCCGCGGAGGAGGGTGCGAGCGCGCGCATGCCGCCGTGGGCGACCGACCCGGCGCTGGGACCGCGGCGCCTCGCGGCCCAAGTCGCGCCCGTCCGCCGACCCAACCCTCCCATGCACCGCCGCATTACTGAATACTTCAACCACAAGATGAAGCCCCAGAATGGCCTCAAACGCGATTCCAGCGCCGCCGCCAACGACGACAGCAAGAAGAGGTGCCTACCCAAGAACGGTGTCACGGACGAACTCGAGAAGTACATCTCTTATTTGTCGAAGACGCTCAGCCCGAAAGTACTGCTCGATGTCGGAAAGCAGACAGAAGCACTACGAAACCCTGGGAATGATGGTGTAACGGCAACAGATCTCAGCAAATCCACCTTGCCTAATGCCAATGGAATACTTGAGTACTGTAAGCCGAAAGATAACAACCACAGCAAGATTAATTCATATAATGGGTTTGTAGAAGTTCGTCACGGACCTGAACCGTGTAATAAAGATAAGATCGGTCATTTGAATGGTTTTGTTGACGGCAAAAAGTTAAGTCACGAAGCGAACACCTCGAAGGACCCATCCGCCAATGGAATCACGATGAATAAGCATAGTCTAAACGCTGCTGCGCCGAAAGTAGCTATACGAAAAACGACTGAAATAACATCTGTGAGGACAACTCCAACATCAATTACATATAAATCCAAAAAGGTTACTATGACTAAATCTGAAAAAAGTATTGGTGTTGTAAGTTCGACTACCAAAATTGATAGCAGAATAAACGGCGTCATGTGCGGCTCTAACAACTTAAGCTTGAATGTGAACGTCAATAAGAAAACGCCAGTTAAACGGGAACCGGCAAAAAGAAATACCCAGCCTAAAAGGACAAACCGAAAATCATCTGCATGTATTGCTAACAGTAAAAATATGACGTGGTCAAAAGCTAATAACCTAAAGCAAGTACAACTTCAGAAACAAAACTGTATCAATTCCGTACAAACACCGGTAGGCGTTCCTGGAGAAGCGACAGCAGCGACGCCGAAACATACAATACCGAATAATGGTGTTCGACAAATTCCTCTCCCTATTAATGGTCAGCTAAATAACCATCTAAATATTCCTGGTACAAATTTTCAAAATTGTCATCCAATAAATATTCCTCAGCCTTGTACCGGTACAGTGACGACAACAAATTTGCCTTCATTCGTTGCAGTTCCTCAAAATGTGATGCTCACAGCATTAAGAATACCACAAAATGGATTACCTGCGCATACATTCAACCGACCAAATGTCAACGTATCCAGTCCCACGAAACTCAACGGTCAGTTGGTGTTTCCACTCGTGCAAAATTTGAATGGCACAGTCGTTCAAATTCCTAATCTTATGACGAAAATGCCAAACTATGTTCTTCCTCAAACGCAACACGCAGCGACGCCAAGGCAGGATTTTTTACAAAATCAACAGGCTGCACAATTCCTTATTAATGGAACACTTTTGAAACTCGCGAGTACCTTGACATCAGCGTATCAAAATATTAATAAACCTGGTCCAGTTACAAGCCAGCCAGTTCCAGTCATGAATAAAAATGTACCGGGGTTGTCAGGATTGTCAGGTATGACAGTGCAACCAAAACCAAACTACAACGTAAACCTAAGTCATCCCCTCTTGGTACCATCGCCTGGTTATATCGTTACTTCTGTGCCAAATATGAACGTAAAGGAAACTTGGAGTTATACGAATACAAATATGGTAACGTCATCAGAACCGACGTGTTCAAATCCTATAATAAATCATCCTCCACCTATAGTTGCGAATTTCGCAACTCAAGCGCTACATACCAGTAGTATACCGATAGCACCTGTAAAACCACCTGACAATCCTATTCAAGGTACCGAGCCACCAAGTAGTACAGTAAAAGAAAGTGAAATAACAAGTTCAAAATGTGATATTCCATGGCTGTCCAAAACTGTTAACAATAACATCGTTCCATTAGATTCTAATAAAATTACATCGAGGCCTTTTGCACATATAAGTAGTTTATCAGAACAACTAGAAGGTTTAAAAGGAGAGAAAACTGAGGAAATTAATTCGACTAAAGAGTTAATAGAACCAAAAGAAGAAATATTAGATGAAGATGTACGGAAAGTAGAAGAAGTAGCGAGAAGAGAAGACACTATCTTCACGCAAATAACTGTACTGAAGGATGTTTCTTCTAATGTTCAAAACGCTGTGATAGAAGCAAATTTCTGTAACGCGACATCCGAGTCTTCAGAGTCGGGTATAGGAACGGACAAATCAATCGATTCTCCGAGCGATTCACAAATTAGTAAGGAAGGCGACGAAGATTCATCGTTGTCGCTCAGTATAAGTGTAAGCTCTATAGAAGGGCAGAGTTGTCAGAAAAGTCCTATCCTTAAACAACCCAAAACGCTAAGGTTTCCGCCTAAAAGTATGTTACAAACCGATAGTGATCAAAGGACGTCTAGTACAGATTCAACCACTACAAGTACAGTGACATTGTGCTTATGGGAAAATTGCAAGAGGGAATGTGAAAGTGACACAGAGCTTATAGATCATTTACTGGTAAGTTTGAATATTATTTACTTTTAAATTTTATTACTGTATATGTATGTATAATTATAGTTCATAAGATAAGTGCCGAAATAACTTGAAAACGCAAGTTGATATATTTTTCTAAGAAATATGCCAGGCCATACCGGAAGATCGGGATATCGTTAGAGACGAAAGAAACTGGCCAACAAGTGTGTTAGGGAAATATCCATTAATTTAGTAGGGGTTCGCGTAAAGATTTTATTAGTCTGATAAGCTATCTAGTTACTAGTGCTACCACCCTCTTTCTAGAATCTGTCGCTAACAGTCGATTCAACTTGTCTCAAGTTCTCAACTAGGGATTTTAAAGTCAGTCACTCCGCCCTCCTTTTTAGACCGACAAGTCATCAAAACCTTTGATGATCTGTGGTATAGCTTACGTCTATAAGTGACTGTGACTACTTACCATGAAGTAGCTCATCATTATCCAAAGATAAACCAATATTGAAGCATTTGCTTGATTTTATTTCAGTTGGAGCACGTGCAGCAGCAGGTCGGCAGAACGAATTACGTGTGTCTATGGGAGCAGTGCAAGGTCCGCGGGAAGCCGTCGTGCTCCCGGCACTGGCTCGAACGGCATGCGGCGTCGCACGGCGGCAACAAGCCCTTCAAGTGCATCGTCGATGGCTGCGACCGAAGATTCTCCACTCAGGTATAATTACGTTCCTCGTCTCCACAGTTTTAATTGTGTTCGACCTCATAGGAGCCGGGTTGCACATCGCCAAAACGAATCCACAATAACACACTCGTTATCGCCTTTGGAATACCAAATCCGGAATGCGTTATTGTCTATGTCGTTCTGACGGTATGTTATGTTGGTTTTTATTGATATTCTTATGATCCTAGAAGCCGTATTCATTAATTTGGAGTTATTGAATTTTTTGTATATGTCTGTATCGTCTTCAAATAGTAGTATTATCTTCCGTATAATATCGTTTTGAAATGTACTCATGTATGCATAATTATTATATTTTGTTATAATTTTGAATTTTTGAAAACGGATTTGTTCTTCGACATAGAATAACTTCTGTGTTAATTTATAACGCTTTGTAGTCATTGCTGATAAATCATGACCAATCCAATAGTGATTGGATCATGTATTTTAGTAAATAGATTCTTCTAATATTGATTAACACTTCATTCTTCGTCTCTTTTTGACTACAATTTTAAATCAACATTGATTTGTCTTCTATTATAATAAATTAAATTATTACTTCGTTGCGTGATTCAATCACTATTTGATCACGTGACACATCATCACCTAGTTCTCAAGTAGTTCAGTTTCGTGTGTTACCTAATAAATCGTCATTCTTCTCCATACCGTAATTACTTTTTTATATTTTGTTGTCGTCATTGTATGATGGTGTCATTTTTGGTACTGATTTGACTCTGTTTTCTACTCGTATATTTTGTAAATATTGAACATAATCTGGTGTAATGTTTTCTTTCCCCAAGGGCAGAGGTGCGGCTACATCTATAGCAATATTTTCTTCTGGATGCACTTTATAATGTCTTATTTTTATATCAATCAATAAATTTATCCAAATGTCGAATTTTTCTTAAATTTATTGCAAGATATATTTTTGGTTTGATTTCTTCCACACTGATGACCGATGACAATGCTGATAGTACTAATACTAAATGGAGGACTCAAACAAGTATTGTTTTAGGATTAAGAAAAATATTGTGTTTATTTAAATGTGAACTTTATTAAAGATGTACTTTATTTGTATCTCAGTGATACGTTTGTTTGAAAGTTAGAAGTTTAAAATATAAACAAAGAGATTTACAAGGTTTCTGTTGGAAGAGAAACAACATTTGCAATTTATTTAATGGTGTACAACACTGTACAAGCTTACCGAAAGAATTTAGTGTTTACGGCTAGTTGGAAACTTTTTGTAGTATACATAAAAAGTACAATTAACTTTTAAGCTTTTAAATGTATGCAATTTGGATTCACTATAGCAATGGGCCTTAACTTTGGCTTGAAAAATATTGTGGCTTACAGATGTGTTTAGAAAATTTCATGTCTGGTATTTTATTATTCAGGAAATGTAGTTAAATCTAATGGATCTAAACCTGTTCAAATTATATCTATTTCATGTACACCGATATTTCCTTTCTGAATGTATTGTACAATACCAATTTATCAAATTTCTCTTTGTTCCTATTTTTCTGATTTCAACATAAAATTATCAAATTTTAAGATTACTAGTAGAATAGGTACTTTATATCTTTTAATTATATTAATGCAATCATTTCATATAGGTAGCGTTCTCATAACTATGGCACTACAGATTTTTCACTGGATGAAATAGCGTTGTGAGGGTAACATTCCAGTCTTGTCATTAGTATACCAAAAATATTTTAAATACGTATTCAGAACATAATACTGAGCTGTAACTATAAAGTTAGAGGCTGCCATTATAAAAATATATACTTAAAAAATATATACCGGCCGAATTGAGAACCTCCTCCTTTTTGTAGTCAGTTAAAAATCATAAATAAAGTACCTAAAGTCACAGTAACACCACGAACTATCGAACGAAACGTGATTGGAACGAACCGTGATTGGACCGATGTAACGTTGCAGACGATGCTGGAGCGGCACGTGAACCACCACTTCAACGAGTCGTCGACGAGTGCCGGTGGTAGCAGGCGCGCGGCCGACAGCGGCACCAAGCTCATCCGCCGCAACGGCAAGAAGCTGCGGTACAGGCGGCAGCCGTGGTCCGGTAAGTTGACAGTGACACATACACACAAAAAGTTAAGAAAATAATCCTTTTACAATATTATTAATGTGGGCCGCAACGGCAAGAAGCTGCTGAAGACACACACATACACTACAAAAAAAATAATCTTATCGATATTGTAAATGTGACTCGTTTGTTTAATTTGATCCTCAATAACGCTAAAACGGATTGAAGGTTTTGGATGAAAGGACAATGCCCATTTTACTATGGGGTTTGGGCCCACCTAAAAAGTTGTTATGTCTCAATGATCCATGGGTCCATGTGTCCAATGATCAATGTCCTTTGGTATATGGATAGTTTATAACCCGGAATAATACATAGGATACTTTTTTGTCACGATAATCCTGTTTAATTCCTTATTATTACATTAAATGTTCGAAAACGTAATCTATATGGCGTTGGCGTCGAATTTCAATTTGTCACTGTGTTGTAGTTAAAATTTCACGCGGGCGAAGCATTTTGTAACGCGTTAATTAAGCTGCATTTGGAAGCAGCCATTGACGTTAATACAGATGTAGTGGGGGCATTAGCCATAATGGGACGGCTTAGAATATTGACCCTAATCTTTTTCCGATGTACAAGGGTGCCGCAAAGACGACAGAAGCCGACTCGTTCGGTGGTAAGGCTTCACATAAGGATCATATTATCATTATCAATATTACTATAAATACGCCACTGTTGTTACCGGTATGATGATCTTTCCGCCAGTTCACGATGATTGTGTTCCAACAACGTTATTGATTATATTTATTTATTATGGAGAAATGGTAGCAAATAAGTTGACTGTGCGGCCATTCTCAGTCGCCCATGGACACCTATGACCAACTTCGGATAGGACAGTAAAATGGGAGGGACTGTGCACGTTAGTAAGACTGTCAGTAAGACGTTAGTCCTATTAGAAGATATTAGTAATCGCCCAGTTAGTAATTATATTAGTAGTATTTTATTGTAATCTGTTATTTATTTCAATCCTCAGCTCGCATGTTCGACTACTTCGACGCGGGCACGATGGAGGGTCTCGCGTGGAGGCTCTCGCGCTGCACCCGCTGGAGGCTCGGGGGCTCGTGCCCGCTGCGGGAGCCCCCCGGCCGCCACACGCTGACGCTGCACGCGGCGCTCACCGCCACCAGATACAACGCGACGGAGGGCCGCCGGGAGGCGCTGGTGACTTACTACCCGCCGCATGTGTGAGTATTACTTTATATTTTGGTGATGTGAAAGCTAATTGATGTATTGAAGATAGGTGACCCCCGATATTGGGAGACCCTCGACGTTGGGTGATCCTGAAGTTGGGTGATCCCGAAGTTGAGTGACCCCCGATATTGGGTGACCCTGATCTCTGGTCGCGTGTATTTGTTGTGTTGTGTATGTTCATGAAATGAGCGTGAACCATTTTATTATAGTATTTTATATTTGTTATTCCCATACGTCGCAATTGTAGTATTTCTTAACTATTGCATAACCTTACCGTCATGGAGAAAGATTCGTATAAGGCTACCATCGTAAGTGTCTTACGAGGTAAAACAGCAAATGTAATTAGTTTCTGAGACGCGATAGTCTTATAGCACCGTATTTTGGTATTTGTCTAGTTTAGTAAATCGCTAGGGACCGAAACACTTTTAAGTGTTGATTGGTGCAGGACTGACAATCCTCACAATGTTGTGAAACCCGTAGAACACTAATGTAGGCTTTATATTTGACAAGCTGTTGCCCTCAGCTTTGCTTGGCCAGCAAATATCCGAGAGTGACTGAAACTCATAAATAAAGTAAATGTTAGTAAAAAGTAGAACTTTGAAGGGAATAAAACACACCGTTGGATGAAGATTTTTCGATATCGACAACTTTAAAAATGATTTAATAGAAAGGGTACCTATAATATTGTCAATGAAGGAATGGAAGTTTTGCAACCCAAAAAGTATATTTGTAGGTATATCTTAGTTCACATAGAAAGGTCAATACACGATATTCATAACAATCTACATATGTACCTACTTGTTTATTTAACTGGATAATACATTTTATTTTAAATATTAACAATAATATTGAGTAATCTATGTAATTCGTTAAGTATCAGTCTTTGTATTGTTATAAATATTAAACGAAATGTATTTTTCAGGTAAGAAATGTTTTTGGAGTGATGTTGGGAGAGCGATTAGTTGACGGGAGTGTTGTTATGTTGAAAATGTGCACTAAAGACATGCTTTAGCCTTGATTTAAGAAATTATATCTCTAAGAGCCGTGAAAAGAATTAGCAATTTACCAGTTGGTTTAAGAATATTTTACATTCAAGTTTGAGGATCACACATGATTGTAATATATCAAGTTTAAAATCTTTATTAATCTGGTAACTAAAATTTACAGCACTGACTTTGTCCGGTAAATAGTCGTAATAACGTATATATCAGGTAAAGTCAGGTGGGTGTATTTGTGTACTTTCTTATATGTCGGCGGTATCGAGCGCTTTTTACTTTTTACATTGTCATACTTTTGTTCGTTCATAGTTAATTGTAATATTCGAAGTTTAAAATGTATGTCAGCTTCAGTGTGTAAATGTTTTATTACAACTTATCTAAATAACGGTTCTACGCCGGATGATCCACCAATCGCTAATCGCGCGTCGGCAAAATCGTGATCCAAATCCCATGTCATTGTGATGTTTCGACACGCTCTGCGATCTTGGATCGTAGATTATCGATCTGTGGATCGTCCTGGCGTGATCACTTTAGATTACCCTATCAATCAATTGTGTAAAAAGCTGTTCATCGTTTTCATACATCAATGAATTTGGATCATATTATGAACGTACAAAATCAATGCACACTAATTACATCCCCATTATGACTAGTTGTTTTTTATTCCCTATGAATAAATTGACATTTCATACGTCGTACTGTGTATGTTTTTTTATATCGCATAATCAATTGATCGTATCGATATATTCCAATGCGTGTATTAAAACTTAATATGCCAGGCACGTATTTGAACAAATCGCAAATTATTTCGGTTACTCAAGCATAAATTTTATAAATGAACCGTTTCAAACCAACTTCAATGGTATTTTCGACTAATATTGTAGGAATATTTTTTTAATTAATCAACCATTTTAGTGGTCAGTGTTAAACTTCCGTGTTAAATTTAAAAAAAATATATGTATGTTATGAATTTGGAATAAATATTTTAGAACTTAAAATAACCGATAAAAATATTATCTTATGTAATTAACGTCGGTCAATTTTCTTCGTGGGAATAAAAAACATTTTTTTTTGTATTTCGCTGCCGACTTCTGCATTTTAGAACGCATTTTTTTTTGGTATTATAAAATAAATGAAGGGTTACTTACATGCGTAATATTTTGAATAACACCAATCGGTGAAGTCATTTTGATAGTAGATATAATAGCGAAGAGTTTATACTGATACTTGTAGAAAAAGTAAATGGGATTTTTTTTATTTTTATTCATAGTAAAACTGTCATGCAGTTGATCC
>DWKA01001108.1:0-13301 GCA_018249155.1 Panoquina ocola ocola
AATTTAACACAATAATTACCAACTTTTAATCGTTTAAAGCTAAATTGATACTAAATCACAATACACTCAAAATCTATTCAGCTACTAGTATTTATGATCCGTATGATTTATATATTTTACTTCTACTTAAGCTTAGGAGTGGTAATACAAATAACTAAAAAAATAGTAATTATCGCGACATATTTAGCAGTAGGTTATATTCTAACTGAAAATCTTATATTAAACTAACAAGATTTACTAATAGAATGACAAATTATTCATCAAATGCAATTTGGAGTTTATAACAGGCGTCCATAGACGGCAGGTGATGGTGGCACTGCGCGCTCATATATTCTATCCTAGTCTCATAAAAACGGTTTTTTGATTAAAAAAAAACGACACGTCACTTGGCATGACGTAGAAAGAGACAGTAAGATTCGTAGGAGTCGTTTTCCAGATATTATGTAATGTGTTTTTAGAAAAAACGACTTCTGCGCATCCTGTCTTTTTCTATGTCTTTCCTAGTTACGGGCCTGTGACTATACTACGAACTATCTTAAGATCAGTAGCAGCTATCTCTGTGCGGGCAAACAAATTCAGGCGTCTGATCCGCTTAGCGTAAGCAGCGTTAAGCTAAGCCCCGTTCAAGCTCGGCGCCAGTCGCTCGCGAGCGCTAATAATAACTGCATTAGCGCGGAACGCCATTACTCTTAGCTATAGTCTACTTTTATTAAGTAGCTAATCTTTAATGAAGCGCTCATAGCCACGGCTCGCGTCCGTAGTAAATACTAATTTAGCAGCCGCGGAAGTAATTTGACGTCCTATCTTTTTTTACTTTGATTAAGTTAATTCTTTACGATGCTCTCAAGTCTCATCCGATGGTGAGTGGAGATGAAGACTCAGATCGCGGGCTCATTAACTTAGTTAAAGAAGATGATATTTCTACTTTTTAAGAGTAAAATCTCAATAACTGCAATTCATTTTGTTACTGATAAAAACTACCAATAAAATTCAAAATTCACCTACTATTCAAAATTCAATAAAATTCAAAATTCACCTACAGTTAACGACGGTGACACGCATGTAATCCTATCCGATAAGTATCCCATATTTAACGACATTGTTCGCTGATAAACTCCTGGTATTTTATAAAGAAATTTCAATGGTATTTGTTACACCTACAGTTTAAGGAGCTCGAGGCAAGGACCCGAGCAGTGACGTGCGCGACGCCCCGCCGTCGCGGCGCCGCGGTGTGTAATGGATCGTTACTACGACGCCTCTACGCCGTAGCTCCTACCACATGTTTAGGTGATAACTGTTCAAAGTTTTCAAGCTCTAATTTTGCATTTAATTACTTAAGTATACTAAGTTAAATGTTACCTGAAAGCTGTATTTCTTTCGCCGCTTTTGTCCTCGATGATAAATAGAAACCATTATTGAAACGGTGTACAAGTACAAGTAGAATAAATACAATCTATTGAAGAAATATAAATGTGATTAAAATAGTTAAATATGCTCAAATGTTTGCGTTAATTTACAAATTTACGAGTGTCCAGTTGCCTCTACTCTACATATACTTGTTCCCGATCAAAAAGTGTAAGTGGGCTGTGTCGGCAACAAAAAGTGTCTACGTTTGCACAGCGCCTACAACATCAAACATAACGAACAAGCATACCATAATAAAACAAACGCTATAAAAGTAAAGTTCAGGCTATCCCCATACGTCGGTGGACCCTCGTGTGCGTCAGATAATTAAAGTCGAATCAAGTGCCCCCGAGCACCCGAGCCCGGCCAACAAAGAACTAGGCCGAAGAACTTCGTGACGGCGACAGCTCGCGGGAACATTCCATTTACAAAGTATAATGCCTTGACATAGAACTACTGCCGGTGACGGATTGTGTCGCTTCGAATACCGAATGTGCCAATCCACACAGTCACGACTATAATCTTAAGTTGCGGTCTCATCAAAGGTCTTAGCCGTGTTGATTTAATCATTCTTTTTTTTACAGGATTGACAAGTTTAGACAGGGAAATATAATTATGTTTTATTTTATCATTCCCAATATTTATATCCGAAAAAAAATACAAACGTTTTGTTCCCATTTAAACAAACACAGTTATTCTAAATTTACTCCAATACATATAATACGTAGTAAGTCCACAAACTCGAAACTCACTAGTTTTATCAGGTACCATTCGAATAGCAGAAGTGGCGTTCAAGTAAAAGTCAGCAAAGATATTCCCCGGCGTTGACTCTCCAATTGTTTCAAGTAAGCTTCTCAGCATTCTATTCCAGAGTTGCACTTCGAATTGTACTCTCTTGAACATTATGTTCGCCTAGTTTAACTCTCGAACCGGAGAAGTTGGAATAGTCTAAATTTCAGCATCGCCTAACCTTAGAAACTACAAGAGACATTAGACTTAATGAATGTTCAAGTTAACTTGGGTCAAGTAGCAACTGGCCTCTTGCTCTCCCTTAACCTTACATTATAATACTTACGTATTCCTTTGACGTATTACCTTCGGATTTCTGAATGAGGTTGGTTGCACGAGTACTGTAAAATTACATTTTACTGTGGCATACTATTTTAGGAATGCAAACTGAATCATTTGTGAATATTTTAAAACAAATCTATTTTGTTTTAAAACCGTTTACCAAAAGCCTATCAAGTAAAACAACAAAATAGTCAAATATTTTTAAGAGACCTTTTCCTACATTAAATTCAATGAAGTGATATTGTAATAATCATCATAGTGCTCATGTTCATGTTAACAATTCATGTGACCCTAAGCACCTACAAGCGATATTATGATAAAATTTCCATGAAACAATTTTCAAATCAAACAAACATAGCTCAAGATCGTTTAAGCTTCTTAATAATTCAAAACCCTTGAGCCGTTTTGAAAGAAGAGGCTTTAACGGAAACATGAGCTCTAAGATATCACCAGGAGTGCAGGACCGGGAGGCGCTTATTTATTATGCATTGTGAAACGTGCGCTGAATGCTTCACGAGCGATGTGTCTTGAATAGGCACCTGGCCAGAGAGGAGCACTTTCATAAAAAACCTAGACAGCCTTAATGTATCTCAACTGCTTTCTTGCGCATCAAGGATTAGACTCGAGAGTCGAGACTTTTACGGGTTTATTAAAAAAAAATACTTATCGCGTTCATCTACAGATCGCGCGCGAGTTGATTGCAGTCGGGGCATGAAGTAAAGGGGGGAACACCTCGCCCCGCCGTCTTTAATGTAGTGTCATTAAAGCTCTAAATTATTTATACTCACCCCTTTACCTCAGGCCCCGACTGCAATCAACTAGCGCGCTATCTATAACTAGCTAGCTACCCAGACTTTTTATTTTTTTTATAAATACTCAAAGCACATTTTTATCTCTGGAAATAACGAATGTAAACGGAACTTGTTATATTGTACAGTACTATAAATAACTTCGACTGAACGTTTTTTCTCGTTCGGTTTTGTCATCGTCTAGGCCATCGCAAATAAACGTGACGTCTCAGAAACTGAATAAATTATAAAACGTGCTCTTCTTTCACATTCGCAAGGATTTTCCTTCATAATTTAAATTCATAATATATTTAATCATATTATACGTTTCTTTGTTGAAACATGTTTAATAATAAAATAATATTGGAATAGAAAAAATAGACAGTGCGAAGTTATTTAGTCATTTTTATTGAATAATATAACTACACACCTCCAATTAATAACAAAAATTATAACACCATAAATCACCACTAAGTCACTGACGTAGAATGCCCGATTGTAAAATTCAGAAAGCGACGAACCCGATTTGAAGGAGACAACATTATATACTTGACTCTTGTACGCTTTAAATTACGAAAGGGTCACATACCTGTCCCTTTTTTCCTTTAGGTAGTATAATTCTATCTCGCTCTATCCCGAATCAAATAGTTCAAAAAGTATACTAAGTAACTGATGATTCCCTGGTAAGCGTGGGATTATAAATTTTGTCGACGTTCATTTTATGTCGTTTATAACCATAGCTTTAGGCCGTACTACGGTTAATCGCAGAGACTAACCGCTGTGTCATTTTGTGTCTCTGGATATCTAATAAAAATATTATTACCCATAATACTTGTAGTATTTTCCCGCGACTGATTTTAAAATCGTGAAATGTTATTTGAGGTTTCGAAGTGTTTGGCCTAAGCTTTAAGGCGGGCGATTTCGTGATTTTTAATCCTAATATGAGGCAGTTTCACGGTTGTACTGGTAAAATGAAAGAAAAAAATCTACAATACTGATTCCCAGGTTTTGGAGAACTTGTAAGGAATTGTTTTTTTTTATTTAAACATTTTGTAAATTTTCTTATCATATGCATTATGTATCTTATACTCCTAGACGAATAAGACCCAACTTACTGGAAACAATCTATGGCGAAATGCAGCGGACAGAATTTGAATAACATTTTACGTATTGTATAAGTTGGGAGAAAGCCAATTTATGTAAATTCGATCGAATTTCGCATGGATGGCTACAATTTGCTTTTCTTTGCATATTTTATTTGGCTTTTGTGAATGAAGCTTTTGTCTCCGGAATTTTATTATTCAATTATAATTCATTTAAATTATGATTCATGGGATTCCAAAATTATTTCATACTAAAATATTATATTCTTAAATTAATTAATTTCATGTTGTGTACGTTTTAATTGACATACAATATTAAAGAATCTTTATGTTTCAGATTATTCATAGCTATTTATATTCTCCATTTCTAGTTAATGTATGGGTACCTATAGATTAGCGTAATCAAAAACCGAGGATTCCTTTACGAACGAACGATAATACGAAACACTTAAAAGACCAACATTCCCACCGCTCGGCAATTTCGCGACTCGGATAAAACCATTTTGTATTCCATTATATACACAGGCCGAGATGAAAACATCGAAGGAGTAAGTTCGCTCCAGTTCCATCCAAAGCGGGAACTCGACAGTCGGCGTAATAACAATAAAATAAAAGAAAATCTCCGTAACATAGATTTTGTTGTTACAAAAGACTGAATTGGATAACCCCGGTAGCATAATTGTCTAAGAAACAGTAAGATCGGCTATTGTAACTTCGGAATGAAGTTCATTGTACGTGAGGGAAGGTAACGAGTGAGCGTTGGCAAAACATACCGAGCAATGGGAATCATTTTCAAAGTTTTTTAATTACGCCGTAGACCTCTGAGCCAGGGTATACGCTCCGGGAACGCGGCTTGGTTCCCAAATTATTTACTATTGTACAAACTCGGTATAGTTTCGAGGCCGTATTTAAAGTTGGTAAGTCGAAACAAACCCCGCATCAAGGGCTCAGAAACAATCTTTGAAACTTTGTTCCGAATAACTTTGTAGAAAATAAAATTTAAGTTCTTTCTAAACTAAACACGGTCCGTAGTCACAGATAAATAATTGTCTTTCTTATTTAACACAACTTTTAATGTCACGAAATGCTACGATTAGCACCGAGTAATTATAATATTCTATCTAGTAACATGTTACTACTGAAGGTTACTTCGTAAGCACTAAAACAAAAACACCTTAAAAGAAATAGCTTTTAAACCTTTCGAAGCTTCAAACTTAAATAAATAGACACAGAGATAAAATCGAAGCACTTATTCGAAAAGCATCAAAGAAATACCAGGGCTGAATTTATAAACAACATAAAACTTATTGTAAAACTGCGGTACTGAAAAGTAAAAGGTAAAAACTAAAAAGGCGCAGAATATTTTCCGTGGTCGGATTCCACCGCTGAAACTCGAACCTTTTGTATATATAGTGGCACGAGTGGCTCCGCCACGCATTCGGCCGCGCGCCGCGCAGCTCGCAGCAGTCCGCACAAAGCGAACGCTCAATCGGATCGGCGCCGCTAACAAGGCGTAGCCCGGCCGGTTTTGTTATTCGCGCGGACGTAAGCCTAGTTCTATTCCATAAAATGGCTTTAATCATTTTTTCCACGTTAGATACGAACGAATTTCTCTGTAAATACCTTTAGTTCGGATCCAACGTCGAATTACACGCTTGTTAGCTTTGTTTGACGCTGTGTTAAAAGAAATGTGTACGTACGTACCTTTGTATAAAATAAAGAGTCGTATAATGTAAAACCACATTTTCCGTTTTCGTTAACCAACTTTTTGCTTGCTTATTTATTTTCGTTTATAAAGCATTTTCAGGTCGTGAAGTAAGCCGAGTAGTGTGTGCCTTGAAAATTTACCTGCCGTCAAGGTCAGGCCTAGATACCTAGTTAATGTCGGTTTTATGACAAGAGTATACTTAAAATCAATAATGCGAACTTCTAATGAGTAGAGCCATCGCAATCCAAAAAAACGCTAACATTTAAGTAAAAAATCAACATTTTTAACTTTGCTAAGTTCTGTGACCACTCAGACCTCAGCAGAGAATTTGAACCCGATCTAACAGACGGACAAGGACAGACATTCAAAATGAACCGTCCAACAAAGCGGCAGCTCGTGTAATCTTCACGGCTACATGAGTTGTGGGTGCCTTTTTGTTATTCTTCATCTGGCCGTGAAAAGGATCTCTGCGTATCAGTTATAACACATTACATCCTTTGAGCACCAAGAACCGTAAGAGGTTTACGTTGGCATTATATAAATCTTATGAGATGACCTAGTTTACACAACAGTAATTTACATATCAAAACTAAAACTAAGCTAATTCATGGACATAACATATCGTATGACATAACTTAATCTTTAGTTCAAGCACAAAAATAATTGTAACATTTGTGTATGTTTCTTTCTTTCATTTTCATTTCTGCTGTTTATAGGGGATCCTACTTTCTACCAAGGAATAACGATAATAAGAAATATACATGTGTACAGAAAAATGCGCATCGGTACCTAGTGTTAGTTTATGGATCCATCTATGAGCAACCATGTACATTACCAATATCGCGGCCTGTAAAGTGGCTAGCAAAGAGACGCGAAAAAAGACATCAAAAAGTCAAAATTACATTTCTCACCGACACGAAACTTCTCTTCTGACATCTTCAATATCACCAACGAATGTTTGCAAAACTTTGATGAAGATATAAAAAACTGGCACTCGGTTAGAGTTAGTTTATGACGCCCGGCTCGTAACGGCCGCATTAAAGTTGGTCGCCAATAAAAGGCAGACGTGTACCGCCATAGTACAGAACTATTACTGGCTGTACTCTTAGTATTTCAATTAAACTTGTTACTACTCTCATATACATAAATATGTAAGCATCACATTATCATAGTACTACATTTATCATAATAATTTGGGAATCAATTTCTGATAACACGAAATTTTTTACTTTACAAACCTAAAAAACCGTCTTTTTTAAATTTTCTGTTCAGTTCAGCCCTGTTTTCAGTAAGTCCGTCATCGTTACAGTTATAAAGAAGACAGGAAAACATTGTCTCTAGTAGAAACAATATATTTTCCAGTGCTGTCTAGTTATTTTGTAGTCGGGCTAAACGGTTGTGGTCAGTCGGTCCGTGTGGTTTTGTAATGGTTATTTAGTGCATGAATGTGACGTGAGTAACGCTCATGCGTAATTCCACTATTCTTTACATGTTTTCGTTGAAAATATAACAACGATAGCGAGTATAATATTCCATAATACGAAGTTATACTTCCGTGATATGATATGCCTACAGAAATGGCTTTCTGAGAGATGGACTGTGTGATTAATCTCCAGACTCCATTTCTTGATGAATGTCGGGCAATCGTGATGGATCACGAGAGTGCTGTTAGAAACCACTGGCTTTTGTGAGCCGGGCTAATGTATCAAGTTGTGCGACTATTAGCGAAATTGATAGCGGCTGGCATGCTCAATGGATATTTTGTGAATGCTTTCCATTTCTAATTTGCCTTCATTTGCATACCATTTTTAGTGTCAACTAATAATTTATATCGATAATCTCAAAAATAATACGGTTGTTAGATACTAGATCTCATTAAATTATCAAATTTACAAAATATACAATTTTTCTTTCAAAAATCAGACTTTAAGTACCAGGCGTCTAAAGTCATTAGGAAGTTTGAGCAGCGCGCTCGCACGCCATTCATCTACACTAATTGAAAGCAGTTGAAGCGCGGAGGAAAACAAGTTGAAACTGCTTCAAGTGCTCTTAGGAGGCCAAAAGATCGATGCGCACGCAAGGTTCTCTTTTAATGAAATCTGTTTAGCAACGCAACAACAAACGGACTCTCAGATTACTGGGATACGATATTCGATGAAATTATATTCCCAAAACCCTAAAAATGAACGTACGTGAAGTATTAAAAACAATTATTATTTAAAGAATAATTCTCAGGCATAAGGATCCAAAAACTCATTTTGTTGCAAATTTTATGCATAAGAACTTCCCAAAAACTACATGAATAAATTTAAGAAAAACCAACTTTTTTAACCCTTTGAGCCGACTGCGCCGAAAGAACCCACAACATTGAAGGAAAAATATGAATTTGTCAGAAAAATCACAGTCAATAAAATTATGGAAATTGTAATATATACTCAAAAAGGCCTTCTATACAGGCAGTGATTTTCGTGACGCTAACTTTCTCAACATGCTTACTGGGAGAGACGTTGCCACTTCAAAGTGAATTGTTTTGAAACCTCATAAGTTATTGAAATATAAACTCACCGACATGAGAATTGTTAACAAATATGGTATCCCAGAATGTGTTGGTTGTATCGTAAATCTTAAACAAGTGTGGTAAAGAAAGTTATAGCTATCAGTCTCGCTGAGTAACCCGTGAATAGGTTGTAAAAATGGTGATTTTATTGAGGTCGCATACATAAGAGGAGATTCGCGTATACCAGGCGCCCAGCTCAGGTGGAATTGCCCCGATAAATAATGCCCCTCGCCCTTTGTTCCGGAGAACGTGCGTGGATTACTGAGCTGCTAATGCCAGACAAAAGAGTATGGCCGAATTGTATAAAATCCATGCATTGCTCGTACCTAATGTTTGATGGATTGTAACGTTAATTTGTGAACGGTTGAACACATTGAATTTCAAATAGAATTAAAAAGAGGCCTATTTCCAGCAGTGTATTTTCTAAGTCTGAAACATAGAAATAAGATAAGTAACTATGAGAGACTACGCACTCCACCCCATCCTATAAAACATTCAATATTCCTTGTGAAGCATTTTATTGTCTGTATAATAAGTATGCAAAATACGAAATTGGATAAACTTAATTAGCAAACTTTCATCATTCGCTTGATTGAGACATTTCGAATGTCTTGGAAAAGTTGAACGCTTAAAAATTTGTTCGTGACTGACGCGGATCATGTACAGATCGAAACCGTGAAACCAATTTTATATAACAAGAGTCTTACTCGTTAAAAGTTACAGGAATTCCAACTTTGAGTCTGAGATCACATTATATTTTAAAATAAATTTCAAATACAAATCTTTCAGCGAGCATAATTTGCTTACAATGCATTTACATCAGAATCCAAGCGGGCGAGACACAGAAAAGAAGTCCTAATTGAACCACACTCAGCGTTTGATTCCGCTTACAAAGGAAAGTGTGGAATCCGCAGAAAGTACCGTTTCCTTTGGCAACCTTCATTTGCTACGTCTCATAGAACGATGATTTAGTGGAGTGAATTTGTCGCTCCGGCCGCCTCATCTAATAGTTGCTGAATCGAATATTACACACGAATGCCGACGCGGATGACTTTCGTTGCCGGGCGCGACAGCCCTACCCGGCGTAACATCATCCGATGTAGAATTAAATCGAGCTCGGTAATAAAAAATAAAAGTGAATTACGTACCGCCTCGGTTAGTCTCGAGAACGTCCCAGTAGACAACGTGAGCTATCTCCATAAATAGAGTCAGCGGATGATTTATACCGGGCGCCGGCATTTGAGAGGCCGCAACTTGACAAATGAGGTCCCGCGCCCGGCCGGCGGTCCCCCGGCGTTAATCACTAATTTTAACTCGTTCGCTCCTATCTCGTTCACTTAAATCTAACCAAACAGTCATCTTTATTATCTCGCACGCCAACAACTTTATACCTCATTAATTTCCGAGGGTTCATTCGTGGGCGGATACCGACATGTTTTTCACGAAGAAATTGTTTCGAGAAGCAGATGGTGCCAGCATACATATTATTGTTACTAAAGATATTCAGTCGAGCGGGGAAGTTGCCAGGGCGGCAGAAGGGGCGCGCAGTCACTTGTCAAAATTATTCGTACACGTTATGAAAAGTATAGCAGATACGGCAGATGTTATTCGCTCGGTGCTCCAACGAGTATAGATTAAATTCGATTCTTCATATTACCTACCTAGTGAATGAAAATTATTTTGTAATTTTTTACCATATTGAAACTTAATCTGCATATCTTATCTTCTCTTAACTTTACTGATGAACGCGGGTTCATCTATACTAATATTATAAAGCTAAAGAGTTTGTTTGTTTGATTGAACGCGCTAATCTCAGGAACCACTGGTCCGATTTGAAAAATTCTTTCAGTGTTAGATAGTCCATTTATCGAGGAAGGCTATAGGCTATATAATCACGCTAAGATGAATAAGATAATTTTTCCCGAAGCGAAGCGAGGGCGGGCCACTAGTTGTTGATAAATTGACAAGAAACCGGGCGATAATACAACTCTTTTACGATATCCATGGTCAGTGGTTAAGGTCAACATTAAAGTCATCACAGATGCGTTGTCAACCAAGACAGAATAAATAAAGTAACGAATTTCAATTTGATATCTGTAATGATAATTATGTATCTCTTTTAGTATCTAATATAACGAATATTAAATTTGTTAAAATTATTTCAATGTCTAAATCAAAAAAATGCAAAATCGTAAAAATACATTAGATTTAAAACATAATAATCTAATTGAAAAAAAAACCATTCATTTTATATACTCAGCTAGTTGTTTAAAATCAATATTAATAGTTTGAATAATTCCTGATACAACTTGAAATAGTTGCCGTCCAAGTACACCACATCTGTAAGCAGCGTTCGGAGTAATTGTGCACAAACTCCACAGAGCAGTGGACAGAGAACAGAGAACTCGAGTAAACTTGTGTAACTTTACGTAACTCAACTGGACTGTGGGTGCGGTTACTCAGTGATCCGGAATAGGGTTGGCCACTGATTTCCTTTCATCGATAGTTTATAATTCAGATCAGAACTGCGGTACCCTAAGCGAGCTGAGCTGCAGTGAATAGTGACGCAATTGTCGTTGATTTCTATACGTATGTTATTTTACTTCTTACTAGTGTTACTAATGTGATAAATCCGGAAGTTCGTATGTATGTTTGTTACTCTTTCACGCGAAAACGGATGGACGAATTTGAATGAAATTTGGTACATGGATAGTTTGTAACCCCGAATAATACATAGAATACTGTTTTTCCCGATAATCTTAGTTAATTCCTCTTTATTTCTTTAAATGTTTAAAAACTTAATCTAGATGGCGTTGACGTTGAAATTAGAAGAATGGTATCTTTTTGTATAATCAACCTGCTTAAGGGACAACTCTCTGTCAAAGTTGAAAATATATTATGTTAAAAAAGTTTTATAATAATTATGTAGTTTACTTTATATTAAAAGTAAATGTAAATTCTGTATTATTAATTATTACGAAACGGAAAACGAATTAGATTAACATTTTTTGAATAAAAAAGTTTAGAATTTTTGAGTTTAAAAGGAAAATGCATGATGTTTAATTTCTTATGTTGTAACAGCTCAAATAAGACTAACTCTACTGTGTTACAGAGTTTTATAAATTAGAATTACGAATGTAAATATGCTTTCTTCATTAATTCTACAGACCTCTTCCATTTTGTTAATTATCTTTTATGTTAAAATTTGTGTCACATAATTTTTCTTTTTAGAAATTTCGTCCTCGTATTACTTAAAAATTCATGACATTAACACATTAGTTATACACCAGATATTATTCTGAGCTGTGTTTATCAAAAGTTTTGTATTTTTTTCGTGTATGCGATTACTATTTACCCGACACGGCTTCGCACGGTTATTACTAAAATTAATAAAATATCTCATTCTACATACAAAATTAAAAGTTTATTATAGAATGATTCAAGTACTTGCGCATCATTCTGAATCTCAACCATCGATCGTATGACCAATAGAACGGTAATGTTTTGTTCGAAACCAAATTACGCCAAAACACTGCGCGAGTCGCTGTGCCGTCGAAAGACAGCTCACTTGGTCAGTGCGGTACAGTTTTTAATTGTTATTTTATTAGTGACAAATCGCTGATCAGTTTTGGAATTTTCTAAGTCAGTCTTAAAAGGTTTTACGTTCAATCTTTCATCTAATAAAAACTATATGTAATACTAAATTTACTGGTACAGTCAGCACCATAAGTTGCGGTGAAAACCAAAATAATTATTTTAAAGATAGGTAAAATAAACATAATATTATTATTAAGATTCCAAAAGTAAATACTTACTAATGAATAGATAAACCAACTTATTGGTAACAAGTTGTTACTGCCGTCAGCATCACACGAGAATACGTATTAGGGAGGACGCACATAGCGTAAGGCTGGCGCGGATACGGCGCAGATACGACGTGTTTCGACGTGACTGACGTCATTGACTTATCTCAGATAGTATGAAACACGTCGTATCTGCGCCGTATCCGCGCCACGCCTTACGCTTTGTGCGTCCTCCCTTATGGTCACCTTTATTTACAATTTTACCTCAGATATTGATGTGTTGTTAAAATTATTTATTTATCCAACACAGTTCATTCAATACAGTTGGCAACTCAGCCAAAATTATTGTAAGGAGACATCGTATTGTTGATTACAAACTTTTGATGTTGACTGTACAGCTCTGGTGAACTGTACGAGGTACCAACGCCTACTAAAGTAATTTGGAAGATAATTTATACAGAGAAAATGTTATAAGGACGGAAAGTTAGCTAGGAAAATAGGTAGATACTTCGCTAAATTGGTTTGGGTTATATGAACTGGAAAATGGGCACGCGTTTGATGGAAGGCAGGCACAAGTAATGGGCCGTCTTTCACCTGAGCAAAAAGTATATTTTTGTTGGTTAGCTTATTAAGATACTTATCTTCAGCTGGTTGAGATAACGCTTGGGTGGTTTTAGTAATTGAAGGGATTAAGACAACTTATAAAGTTGTAGCTCAGTGACTTGTCCTTTAGATTTTTGTTGAAGCAAATAAGATAACTTCTTACATTCGCAATACGTTTTGTATGTGAGCGTGTGTGTAGAACACACTCAGACATTGCGAGATTTATCGCTGCTATAGTGCGCCAGTGTCCGTCGTTACACACAT
>DWKA01001109.1:0-13295 GCA_018249155.1 Panoquina ocola ocola
AATTCCCTGTCCACTAAAGCGGAGCGGAGATTTTGTGCAATCCTATTGGTTAATATTTATCCGTTTCTCCGCTCCGCAGCCTCGCTCCGCTCCAATGGACAGGCACCCTTATTCTCAAGTCTTGAGTGTGAGTAAGCGCGGCTGTCTGTAAGCGTTTATTTAAAATAATATTGTTTGAAAAATATGTCTGCTAATTTGTGAAATTAATCGGTTCAAAAGTAGGTTAAAGACCGGCTTTAAAAAAATAAACAAAGTTTATCGCAATACGCCCCGCTGAGCTTTTTACATTTTTTTTACATCTTATAGATCAACTCTCGAGCTATTTTACCTTTAAATTCATCGTACTATCTACTAAGTATTAGCTGTAAATTTTATATTAACTGGTTTTATAGTATATGCAAGACTTAATTAAACTTTTACACTAATAATCCTATGTCTTATTTTAATAAGTAACTACTTTAAGTTACTGATAATGTGGAAATATAAACGCATTTGAAAATGACGATCAATATCGTTTATTTAAATAGATAGCACACATATACCTACTTAAATAAAGTAGGTATGCCATTTTTTGCTTACACTACCGCAGAAAATTACTAGCATGTTATAAAATAATACATTACTCGCTGAATGCTCATCAGCACTTCGTATTAGGTGGGTAGGTAATTAAAATTTCATTTTTAATTACGTGTAGTGCAGTCAGTGTTCCAAAGTTAAAGGATTCGACAGGTCTGTGGGGAAATCAGCGCTAGCGACGCGAGCCTAATTCAACAACCTGCGACGGTGTCATCTCGTTTTACATACATTAGCTGGAATAACCCTCTCTGTGAGTTAAACAGCCTTATTACTGTGAGCATGGATTTCCTAATTAATATTCCTAATAATTGTATGTTTGAAGTTAAATAATAATATAGGTATGTGTTTTTAAGATATTTTACAGAAAAAAAACCGTATGTTTAAATCAGGTCATGCTTATCATAAAGATACATTTCCATTGAGACTGGACCAGTAGAGTAAAATTTCATCTCAATCAGACACCGGGAAGTGGGTCAAATTTAACTTGCAAGATTCCACCTTCACATACAAACATACAAGTTAAAATATATTTTAAAAAGTATTATACAGTATACTGATGCTCTCCAAGACTACAATAGGACCACTTCAATTATTGCGTTGATGTTCAGTTGTTAACTTTTTTATTTATGCACATTGTTTATGTCACCTCTTCAATTGTGTAACAAAGGGTAAATTTAATGCCTATAGCATTGTCCACCGATGAACCCTGGATGGATGTTTCTACTTATATAGATGTTTGTACATATGTATTGAAGTTATATCACACTGAATCTTGAATTGTGATACAACCTAACTCAATAGTGAACGTCGTCACGTCATCTTAATTTACATGCATTTACACGAATAACCTCTGAGCATGGCTCATGCCTATTATATATATTCCATATATGTATATATATACCGTATACCTACTCAGAATGGACTCAGCCCTATTCAGAATAGAATTTACTGAAATTAGAATGTGTGTACAGATCGCGCGCGAGTTGATTGCAGTCGGGGCCTGAGGTAAAGGACGGAAGCACGTTGCCCCGCCGTCTTTAATATATATATGTAGTGTTATTAAAGCTCAAAATTATTTATGCTCAAATAGTATAAATCAAAACTTCTAAGAAAATAGAACGTTGATCGTTGTAGCATTGATTTTAGCTTTTAAACCCAACGCACACAGAACCGCGAAATATGCATTATCTAAAGTTAAATATATTTTACGATTTTTAATAATTTATTGGGAGTATTTTAATGACCTGGATAAGTTTAAAGTGAAGAATTAATTCAAAATAATTGGGAAAAACTAATAAACGATATGGAAGACCGTACATAACGCTACACGAAGTCGCGAAACATTTTACAATAAATTTATTGAGTTTTATTTATAAATTACCTAAGCGATTTCATATCTATTTCAGAATTGAGAAAGCGCTTGTAAAATTGTCATTTTTGATATCGTGAACCTTCCCAAGGCAATTGGTTTAAAAGCCTCGAGAAGTCCATATTGTATTTTATCATCCATTATTGGTAGCAGGTTATATAAATTTAATCTACAAAATGCAGGAGTATTTATTTGCTCGTAAACTTTTTGAAACAAGAATTTGTGAAGTGATATTATTTAGTTGCGCAATCATGTTACTGATGATCGAATAAACCATAGATATTTTAAATCTGATGTCATGTTTATCTAAATTAAATTACATTCAATTAAATCTTGCTTAAATTATTTATAACTAAAATAAAATGTCATTCAGTTGTTACTCGTTAAATATTTTTCGCGAAATCGGAATGAAAGTTACAAAACATTTTAACCGTACAACTCGGTACAACAAACGAAACCTCGTACTTGGAGCAAACCCTCAAAATATAAATTGCAATCGAAAACAAACTTTAAAGAAGATTTCTCATCAATTCCTCAAGCTTTGACAACGTTTCCCCAAGTGCGTCTCCTTCGAATTTTCTCGGATGAAATACGATCGTAACTTTCTTTCATTACATCCCAAATATTGTTAAGAGTGTGAAAACAGTTTCGTCCTCAAGTACGCTGGTTCTTTCCCAACTCCACTCTACTCTTTACGAAATAAATTGATACTTACTTTCTTTTATTTCGACGTATGTATAAAAGGATTCGTACCTAAATTAGGAAGGTTTATTTACTACAGAATTCCTTAATAAAACAATATTTTTATTGAATCTGTTAAATACAACATCATTCTTCTTCAATAAGGATATATGTAGTAAGCTTGAAGTAAGTTTACAAATAAGGATTCCAGTGAAACTTTCTTCGAGCCATCATGATTTTTTTAATATTTTAATATAATAACGAAGGCTAATATTTATTCTGGACTCAAAGTCGTCACATAGTTTTGCTGCCTGGGATCTGAAATTCTTGCCAAAAACCTACGTCCAGTCAGATAACATTGCCATCATCGTGTATATTTTATGCTCATAACTATTACCAATATTGAAAAATACCTACAGGAAAACGTAATAATTTTTGGGACAATTATTCATAATAGTTATTAGCTACTAGATAGTAGATATAAGTTTCTTCTACAGAATTATACCTTATTACATAATATGATAATGACCATTTATTAAAGCGTCGTACACACTGGCTTACTAGCGTCTGTTTATACTATTAATAGCCAACAATTATAGCCGGATTGTCAATTAAATCAGTAGAAAGCGGTTTAATCCG
Organism: Panoquina ocola ocola; assembly: GCA_018249155.1. Classification (NCBI taxonomy): domain Eukaryota; kingdom Metazoa; phylum Arthropoda; class Insecta; order Lepidoptera; family Hesperiidae; genus Panoquina; species Panoquina ocola. Next base: position 3,266 of record DWKA01001109.1, read on the forward strand.
GGTCGGATGCTGGGCACAATTATTCATCAGTATAAAGCCGGGTAATCCAGCCGTATTGACCGGTTCGTAGCATGGCGGCCCTGTGTCGTGTGCCTTTATTTGCGAGTCACTAATTATAATGTAATACTACTTAGTAGCTGCATCACTGGCTTTTATATCGCCTAACGTGGCTTAACTAAAGTAGCCTTTGAGTATGCAACGAAATATACCTACGTTGAATTATCAGCAATACAAATACTTAACTAACACACAAGTTACACGCTGCATCTAGATTGTGATCCTTTGATCGTGATCATTGATCTCAATTCAGATTGACTGTGTAACGTATTTGATTGACATTATTTATTTAGCTTAAAAGATTCGTCAATCTACTACAACCTGTCATCTCGTTTTGATCGTGATCTAGATTGAGCGTGTAACAGGTGCCTATGACTACCCATAGCAGTAGATATACAGAGTGGCCCTAATGTTACTTTTCAATGATGCATTATGAAGTTCTCTGGACATCAAAATAACTTTGGGCCACTGTAAATGGGACACCCAGTATAATCTCGTCTCCCATTATAATTGGAAGTTTAGGTTAAAAAATATTACATTGTTACCCAAGATTGAAACAATCCAACACTCCTACCGCATCTGTGTCAGAATCATGTTAAAAACTGTATGCATAGATGTGGCCCGAATTTTAGAACACTTAAAATAGAACAGCGATAAATATCTTTCTAAATACTACATTATTACGCTAGTGCAATTTTATTTATTTCACTTTATACAAATGTAGCAAGTGTTGTAATAACTAAAAAAATTAAAAAAATAACAAGTGAATAACTGCTGTTGTATGTCACACGAGTACCTAACGTCTTCGCGAATATAAATAAAAGATAACGGAAGTCTAGCCAGGAAGGCTTTCTAGCTAATGGCCTGAAAAATATTTCATTTCTTGAATTGTTTCGAGTCAGGGATACGCCGAGTGACAGTTAAACTGATGTTTTCTGCAGTAAAACTGGAAAGTGTACATTTATTAAACGTCTAACTTAAAGTGAGAGGGCGGAATCGGAATCTGGATGAGGCTACTTAGAGTTGGCTAATTAAGAATTGAGCAAATTATTATGGAACGAAAATAAAGAATTACCTGAACTGAGTTTTACAAGGGCTGTTCGTATGTTGAAGCCTTTACTGTACCCTTACTGTGTTTGTTTGTGTTAAGAAGTGAAACATTTATACATCTAAACACATATAAAACTCTAGATAGAAAACGCGGGACGTTTAAAAATGCTTTTTTAAGAACCATGTCATAGCTTGTTACAAATCCCATATTTCAGCCTTTATTAAAGAATTTTATAAGTTGCTATGTCACGTATATAATTACTTGTATGTGGAATAACTCGGGGACAACGTCTGATGCGGCTCTCAAACTTTCTTAATTCGTAAGCTGTCAGCTGCACACATGCTGCATTCAACTTGAAGTAATTTAATAGAACTTCAACCTCTTACCAAAATGCTTCGTATGTACCTACTGACATACATATGTATGATGTAACCGCCAATGACTATAATAGGACCCGAAACTTATAATAACAATATGCCCAACTTATTCAGACACTTAAACTAAATTTAAAAGTGCAAACGGTAGTGTTTGTTGTGTTTAACTTTTGCGAACTTCCCAAAGAATAATTTTATCCGTCGTCTCTATAATTTTATGAGAAATATTGTTTTTCCCGCGATACATCAAGTGATCACGTTACTTTACTGTGCGCGACGCACACTTGGCGAGACACTGGTATTATAAAAAATTCATGATTATATTATTATTTCAGAGCCACCTAAGGTCGAACACAGAAGGACACTAATACATAATTGATGATTAAGCCATGTAACCTGTAATGTGTGTACCTACTGTAAATTCTTTACGTAGCACATTAGCACATTAGCCGCTGTAATTGGTCCCTCCGGCCTATTTGCCCGCATACGTAGTACTTTATACGTAGTGGTACGTGCGTGACCAGGGTAATAATAATCTTAACTTGTATCTTTCGTGCGAACGGCAAATCGTTGGCTATGTTAGAAGTCGTGTTAGAAATGACGTATCGTTTTAGGCTATCCTTCCATCAAATATTTATGTAGTAACCGATGGAATAGTCCCGATTTCGGAAAGCAACATAAGTAGTATTGTTCGGTGTAAGTCGATTTTTCCCAAAAGCTCTTCTAACACTTCAGACATTATTGCTTTTAAAACATTACTAGTAAATACTACTGCCATTTATTTTTAAACATTTTCAATGTACAGAACATGCACACACATTACACATAACACCCTACAATTTAAAGTGTTTTGAGTATAGAATTTGTAAAAGAAGTTGTTTTACTTAAATAAAGAATGTATTACATTAATATTTTCTACCAGGCGAAACATTAGTCATTTCTGTTAAGAAAGATCTAAGTCGGCTAAAGAAATGTTAGTAGGTAGGTACATATGCGTGCGATAATTTTAACCAGACCCGTCCCATAGTAATTGGTCTCTCGATGCCACATGCCTATCTGTACACAAATTGCGCCACGCAGACCTAACTACGTGACGAGACTGAAAAAAATCATCCCTCGCTACGATGAGTTTGCAGGGCTTGGCATTCTTCTTGAATCCATTACATAAAATAAATAGGTAGGTATGAAGGACATTTTTTTGTACCTAACTGCTGATGAGCTGACGAGCAGCCTGGTAATATATGGTTAACGTACATAACAGATTCATATCAGCAACAATCAATAATGCCTTGCACGCAAAAAATATGAGACAAAAAAAAATAAAGATTTTTTCTATTTAATAAAATACTTAAATAGGTATTTAACTATTTATGTATTAGCACAGTTATACAACATCAATTACTATTAAAGATCTTATAAGGCTACTATTTAAGATCTTATAAGATTATTTATCAACGCAATTAAAAAATATCAGTCGTGACTATCATGAGCGTTTCTATACTTCAAAGTCTTTTTCAGGGTCTTCTTAAGCAATCTACTTAGTCTGTTTATAGCTAACAGAAATCGTATCGTTGAAGCTGTATAAAGAAGGTAAAGTTTTATAAGTAAGCTTTTCTGCATAATAAAGAATTTCTTTTAACATTTTTTTTTTAACTGAAAAAACAAAATAAATTGATCTTAGTTAGCGCTTTACAAACTTAATTTAAAATCGCCCGACTCTAATACGAATAGCTTATATATTTTAGTTAGAAGCGGGCGCTACAGGCCTCTACACACTCGTAGCGTCGTAGCAGAACGTGATCTGACTTTAAAGATACCTAATCGCCTACGATATGCCTTGCCGATCATCCTGAATCAATTTCAAATTAAATTTAAGCTCCATTACAGTATTACACAATACTATAATTTCAAGATATTGTCTTCTAATAAGATACATAATAATATAAAACAGATAATGTAAATAAATTACATGTTCATTTTATTTGCAAATAGATAACCATGTCAGTTCACGTCACCTAGTTGGTAGTAAACCGCTTTGCAAAGTTCGAGGTCTCGTATTCGATCCCTGGCCGGGACGTTTTCCGGTCACGGGTGATAAATGTTATTTGTGTTATTCATGCCATCCGCGAGTAGTGGAACAATTATATAAGGATGAATAAATGATGATAAAATTTAAGAAAAAAAATTGTGTGTAACTACTACAAATTAATTAATTAGTTAATGATTACTTTAACATATCTTTGTACAAACATACATGCTGTCATTAAATAATCCAACGTTCTCTTGGCTTTCTATTCAAATTAATGAGACCTATTCATCAACAAATGCTCATTCACATCCCGCTGAGGCGAGCTTGATGAAATGGAATTATCCGATAGCTCAGTCGTAGGTAGCTGGGTACTTCACTCTAGTTTGAATTGAGCTTCGTATGAAACAAGGCAACGCATGCTCAGCTTTATAATTATCGTGTACACGCTTGTACAGTACGTACAAGTAGTTAATTATTATCATTTAAACGTATTTTTGTTTTGCATTGACATCGTGAACCGGTTCAAAGGGTTAAAGTTTTGAAGAGATATAAGTATATGTAAACTTTCTCTTTCCATTCTCGGGTGTGATACTAAACTCCATAATCTCTCATTTTTAGTGGATTTTATAACCCTTTTTGTATAACCCTTTAGGATACGGAACATTAGGGAGCTTAATATTGCTGCTGTTAATACTTCGGTTGTTGTTTCTCTTCTAGTGCTCTAGTTCCCTAACTGATCCACAGAAAACCCTTGTAATCCATGGCGGCTTCAAGGAGGACCACAGTGACAAGAAATAAAATGGAGGCCAGAAGAAGTCCTAGCCTTATTAAAGCTTTAAAAATATGGGCTGTTTTATCGGCAAAAAATGATATTGGTAAAATTCGTACTCTAAAATTCGGTAGACAGAGGGGGTCCACGAGTCAGAAAAGTTTAGGAATTTCTGTTCTAGTGCCACAACTGTTGTTGTTGTTGTTAATGATGTGGTACACTCATACAGTCATGACATTAAAAAGAAAACAAGGGTAACGTAACTTTTTTGTTACTCCACATGTATTTCAGTTTGACTAAAAATAATCGTAAACAACCTAGTAAAAACTTTATAATGACTCTAGACACCAAGTCGTCTAAGTCTCCATGTAACTGAAGCTACATTTTAAAATTATAGCGTCGTGGTGTTATGATAGTATTTTATAGAGCAAGGTTGTACGTAAACGCTGCGAAACAACAGGTTAGTAAATCATAAACATGTTGAGGGTCGTAATATAGTTTTAGTTTCACGTTTATGTCGTAAAGGAACTTTGTGTTTAGGATGCGCAATAGATATCACTGGCACTATGGTAGAGCCACTTCTGACGAATATTAACATGATAAAATGGTCTATATAAATCGACGCAGAAAAGTTTATGAGCAATACGTTCCTAAATTTATGAGTATAGGAAAATAAGTATATAGTGCTGTACTTTGAAATTTTGAGCTATTATGCCTTCCAAATATTCTTATTTACCTAACATTTTTGTCCCAATAAATTAATGTAATTTTAAATAAAATACAATCATTTAAAAAGCATTCTAAAAAGAGTGAATGTTTTATTATTTTATCTATAAATTGTCATATCCCTATATACCTAATTGTAATCGTATAAAAGGTGTTAAAAGTGATTGGTTCTAAGGACCAAAACATTAGTTGCTACCTACACTAAATCCATTTACAGAAAAACTTAAAAGAACTGTTCAAATTGTTTTACGGACGATAAGAATTAGGCTGTTTTGAGAACCACGGTGTGAATACAAATCCGATTAGAGTAATGAAACGAGACTAATTAAAAAGTCAGAAGGAAAATTCTAAGAAAACAGGTCCTTTTGAGGTAATTTTAACGGACAATCAAAACACGAACTTGGTTGAAATAAAATTAGTAATGTAGTAGACTCTACACATTATATTTCACAGAACTTTCATGAGTTTAATGTTGTACCGTAGATTAAAATAATAGGTGTACTTATAGTTTTATTAAAATAATTTATTTAAATTTTAGAAACTCTACATTGTAGAATTGTACCTATTTATTCTGAAAAGGAGAAAACCAGATTTTTTGGGTCAAGGGAGGAGAGTTTCGGGTTATTTTGCCCAAGCGGGGAGGGGGAACGCATTTAAAATTATAACTTTTATGGGCAAACTTTTTCCATAAAAATTGTACCACCGCGACCTTCCCCTCGTCACACCTATAGGAAGCATGTTCTCTAAAGAGTTAGGTATGTAGGTATGTGAATGCCACGTTGCGTGTTGGTAGTAGGTATCAAATCGCGTGACTTTTTTGTCTTAAAGGTTAATAATTCGGCTAGTTTACTGCCATTACAATGTTATAATGAAAAATCCAAGTCAAGTAAATTGTAGATATTAACGTGGGAAAAATTTCCACATATCCACCTACGATAGTTCTATTATATAGTATTTGTTGTTATAGCGGCAACAGAAATACATCATGTTTGTAAATTTAAATTGTGTAGATATCGCGGTTCACGGGATACAAGCCACTGACAAACGGTCTGCGAAGTCTTAGTAACAGGGTCCCATTTTTACCCTAACAAAAACAGAGGAATGAGTTACCTAATATCTAAAAGCTGCATTCTTGAAACCGGTTAAAAGGAGTGCTGAAGCTGGGTGAAAAAGCCATAAGTCACTGCGTAGTACCTACCTACGGCGATAACGAATAGTGGGCTATAACTGCACGGGGAATCATAAAATGTAGGCACAATACACGGCTTTCCGTCACGCAACTCGATCGGTAAAGCTTTGTTTGTAACGAAAACGAAATAAAAAGCTCATTTCCAGACAGTATTTTTATCACGAAACTATTAATGAGGTGCTATTTAGTTACACGCAGCTATTGCCTAGGCAAGCTTGTAGATTACATTTATGAATAACTTTACGAATCAAAACTATGTGGTACGCAATTAGGTACATGTTATACCTACACGAAATTTCTAATAAGACACGAAATCGCATTTTTTTAAGATTGGCAGTGAATTTCAGGAACTAGAGGATCATCTATAGAAATGCAGGTATATCTATAGATATTAGTATTCTACTAATTGGTGACGTTGTTATCATTCAAACTTACACACATATTCCACTGATGTGAATAAACCTACCTACCTCTTTGATTATATCACACTCTTAAATGATATTTATTGTTTAAAATAAATATCAATACAGTGAAATAGCTCCACGTGTATTGTATTGATGAAGCAGCCAATATCGACACGTCGACTTGTCGCGTGATTTTCCTTATAATTTGTTAGAAATACATAAGTTTGTATAATCTACTAAAAATTATGTAGGCGTTTACTACGTAAGCATACCGATACTTTTATTTATGGTACTTGTGCCAAGATTTACTTTCGAAGTAATGAATTATTATAGTTATTGTATAATTTAATAAATAGGTGTTATAGACTTGTTTACGAAGAGAACAAACATAAATCTTCTGTAGCGATTGCCTTTTGAATGTGTGGGGTTGTTAAAGAATAAAGTAACTATTTTCGAATAATTAGCATGAACAGTTAGTATTCTACATTTTTTACGAAGATCAGTGTAAATGAAACCAAAATATAGAGAAATATTAATTTATTTAATACCGAATTTTGGCTAATGAAGTCATTAAAATTTAACATTATATCAATTTGTTAAGACAGATAAATATGTGCGAAATTAAGACATATACATACAACACTTCTGCTCAGGATAAAATCCCAACGGTTAAAGCTCACTCACAACTAGTTACAGTTAAAATTATACCACAAAAACATAAATACTTACTAATAAATATCAATTTCTTATTGCATACAATTGTAGGATAAGAATAGATAAAAATAATCACAAGTGGTAACATTCTTCAGTTGAAAACTACAAATATTATAAGCATCGGTCCAAACATTCATCAACCTTTTTATATCTTTATAACAGATAGGTATTGTAGGTTAAGTTGGTGTAATAGGGACCGCTTATGACGTCAATCCTGAATCCTGACAATACGATGTTTCGCATTGTCGTAGCCGAGATTACCCTACACAGAGATCTAAACTTGACAGACAGACACAAAATAGTCGATCTCACATACATTACCATGCCTCTCGATGAAGTAAAAACTCATAAGTCAACTAACTAACACAATATTTCACAAAACAATCATACTTAAACTCAGGTGCTACTTTTGAATAAAATCACAAATTGTAATGTAGTTGACAGAATATTAAATAATATCTTGTGCTATGATTTTTCGTTTAACACAAATCAAAAACTTACCCTAAATAATTGAAATTACATGATTAAATTAGTGTCTGTTCAATTTGGTGTATGAAGATGACTTACAAATTAATACTACATACATTATTAGATAAATTAGAAGATACTAAACTCACACAAGTAATTACGAGTAACATGACAAACTTAATGGTAATGGAATATTTCACAAACCAGCCGGTCCTCTCTAGACATTATTAACCACTTCGCTATTTCAAAAGTTAAACCTAATAAAACTATTTCAATTAGTTACAAATATTAATAAAGTGATACATTACATACTTATTTGTATACGTCAGAAACGCAACAGTTTGATAAAATTTGTTAGAATTAAGTAGAATTGTATAGTAATATAGTTCATAGTGTTTATCTACGGTTTAACTTTAAGAAATTGCTAGAAAACTAAATACTGAGCGGTCTGCTGCTATGTCGGAAACCTCACAAGTTTACTATAATGTAACACTAAGGCTCCGCTACTTCGATTTGATTATACCAAATGTAGTTTAATCAATGAAGAACATTGTTTTTTTTTCATGAGATCATAGGCACAGGCGGGTGTTTAGCAACTGACAATCAAAAACAACTTCGATGGCACTTGTAGCTCGTTTTCATTCCTTATTCCAGTAAAAAAGGGGTTTACGACACGTTTTTTAAATAATTCTAATAAATCTTCCAGACATAGCCACATTAGTTGCGAGTTTGAAGCAACAAATTTAATACAAAATAATAACTATTAAATTGCTATTATTAGAAACAAAATTGCAACAGCAGCTTTCTTCTTTCTAGTTTTGATTGATGGTATCCATTTTCGACCGTAACACAGACTTATCAGTAATATACCCAGTATAGAATAATCCAAATTAGTTTTATAAAAATAAATTCATGCAAAAATTGGCACCTTTGCATCGTCTATTGTTTTTAGACGTGATAACGTGTTATAAATCTATGAACGCTGGTTGCACGCACAAAAAACGTGCAAAAAGTGATAGACAGGCACAATCGGCAAGCATCTATCTCTCTCTATACGTTACCACAAAAATATCGTACGTACACCGACATTACAGACAACCAGTTTATTGTAGCTAAATCGAAGTAGCGGATACTAAAGACACTAACGTCGTAACCTAGAGATATTATTGTATTGTATTACATTGAAGTCGGCGACCAAAAGTTCATTTCTCGTAACTCGGAAGGCCTGGGTCGGATGGTGTGTGTGGGTTTGGGAGGCTTGTTCATGGGTAGGTCTGATGATATAAGCTTCGGTTCAGGCCTCGAAGCCGGGCCTAGGCTCTCGACAGACTCCGCCAATGATCCACCTGGAAATAAGTAATGGAATGTTAAATTATTTATTTTTAAGTTGCTAAACAAAGTGTCTACTACATACGATAAATATTAATTTTCTTTTAATTTTGAAGATAGGTATATTTTATTCGAAATTGGTAAAAAATATTTTAAAATGTTAACCTAACGTTCAGTTTTGGAGGAAAAAGCGATGAGAACTTAAGTTCTTTTAAACAATTTCCATTTTATTTAATACGAGTGTCTTCAAAACAAGAGTAAATAATAAGGTTTTAGTAAGTTATGCGCTTTACCACCCAAGACTTCATCGCCGCTTACCATTATTGACAAATTCCTACACTGAGTTACAAGACAAAGCGGCAAGAACCTCTTAAGGAGTTTATTATAGATTACAGTCTTGTATCAATTTTTTCTTGTGTAAATAAGTCGTCATTTATTATAATCATGGACAGGTAAGTTGGTAAGAGTCCGAAAGAGACATTAGATGCGCAGGAGTCGTTTTAATCTGCTTTTTGTTGTCTCCTTCATACTCTTGCCAAGTTACGTGTAGATACCTATAGCAACTCTATATCCAACTTACTTTGTAATCTGTTCTCAATAATTTCCTCTTCGGCAAGTGTTGAAGTGGAGGTTGTCAGATCTTTCTTGAAGCCGAGCAGAGCCATTGTCAGCCACGAGCGGTTTGACGCGTCTTCTACTGGCTCGAACGGTGACGTGAAATAACTGGGGACAATGAAAAAGATTGATTAATCATTTATTGATACATCGATAACTTCTATACTCCGATAAAACTGGCATTGCAATAGATGTAAACAAGGCGTTGCCTAGCAACCAATAACAAAACTAAAAGGAACTTTTTGTTGTAATATTTATCGGTAGGTTATTACTTTTGTATGATTTGAAAATATTCAAATAAATAT
>DWKA01001110.1:0-13293 GCA_018249155.1 Panoquina ocola ocola
ATTTTTCACAGTACCTACCTTGAATTTCTCGTAATCGGTGTCTTTCTGCATTGTAAAACAGCTTTGCTCTCTTCAAATTCGAGTTCAAAATCTTCTTGGTTAACCCTGTCAACAACGTAATATTTTACGATCATAATTTAAAAAACATAATTATTCGTACCAAAGTATACGACGTAGTAGTTTTTTCTTTTTAAACTGTTTTTCCTTTTTCAGTGAGTTTTTGCCTTAGGCTATTATAAAATAATAATAACACAATAAACGTTTTCACAATAATATAACCCATGTTTACGTTTTGAATGAATAGATGCCGTTTATGAATAAATATTATGATGAAGATACAGTAGAACCATACGCATAACTAATTTTTTTTCCTCATTTATTACTGTATTGTCATTATTTATTTATTTTCCTGTATCTATAGTAAATTATCATTAAGATGATCTAATTTCATAGGAAGAAGTGTTTTTGACTCTTTTGTTTACTAGAAGTTAGAACACAGGCTTAAAACCGTTAATGGCCCACCACAGACCTCTCCTCGTAACTGGGGAGACCTAAAGCATATTCCACCACGCTGCTCCATTGCGGATTGGTGGAGTAGTTGGGTGTAGTGGAGTAGTAGAAGTTAGAACTCGCATCGTTAGAAATCGCATCGCAGCATCGTACGAGCGATGGCAATAGGACTGCGCCTAAGTATCACTGGATTATAGAAAGTTAAGTTAAATGATGTACCTAGTGATTGTCTTAGTTACCTTTCGTTGCCGTACGCGAAGAAGACATCCTCGTCCTCGAAGAACTGGTGGAGAGCGGTGACTGGGTTCCCGGACTGCGTGAACACTTTCCTCACGCAGCCGGTGTCCAGCTTGATGCACTCTGTGATGGCGGCCAACGCGTGCTCCAGGGTCGGACTATTGCGCTTGTTCAATAGTAGCCTGCACACCTGGCCCAAGGAATAGACACCCGCGTATAGAAACTTCTTGACTACGTTAAAGTCTCATTACATTACAACCCATGTTAGTCCTACTGCTGGGTTCGGTCTCCTCTCATAATATGAGGAGTACAAGCTATAGTCCACCACGCTGGCCAAGTGCGATTGACAGACTTCACACATCTTTGAGAACATTATGGAGAACTCTCAGGGGTGTGCAGGTTTCCTCACGTTTTCCTCCACCGAAGCTAGTGATAATTACCTGGTAATACGCACATAACTTATAGAAAATTAGTGGTGCGTGCAGGATTTGAACGCACGACCTTCCTTTCGAGAGACCAACGTTCAAACCACTAGGGCCTAGTGACTAGGCTATAACTACTATACGTTAAAGTACCCAGTCTTAATGTAAGGACAACTCGGCGTTTCTGTACGATCGATATCGTAAACGACATCGGTTTAACTATCAATGAGAGTTAGCCGCGGCGCCAACGTGGACACTATTGTGTCTGGTGTCGGACACAAGCAACAGACGAATTTTGAATTTCTATAGAACGAGCTGTGCAAACAGAGGAGTTGCATCCGGTGTCCATATCGTGTGTGTGACACAAGCCACGGACACTGAATGGGTGGCAGTGTTCCGTGTCGGCAACAAAAAGTGTTTACGTTTGCGCACTGCTTTAATACATACATCTTAGCGCAAATGTCAGTGGAATCGAATCTGACCATCTGTTTGTAGCTTACTCAATGTACTATTAGTGCTTGAGCGAAATTCGTTTTTACATTATTTATATAACTTGCAACGTTTTTTGTGGTATGCGTGTTAGTTTTGTGTGGCTTGTTTTACTTCCTCTTACGCAACGTGAAACTTAAAGTCAGAAGCGTCTTGTGTGTATCTAATATTTGGATTACGTAGATACCAAGCAACATTTTGGGATGGATGATGTTAAATTGGAAAAGCTAGAAAACATTTTCTTTTATTCATAAATATAGATATTATTTTGTGGTGATCAAACAGAACACGTGAGAGCTAGAATATTATTTATTCTTAATATAACTATCCAACAGATTTTTCCAACGAGATTTCTTCTTTAAAGTCCCTACAATCAGGAAATTACTGATTAAGTTGTACATATGGCTTTGTCGTTGTGTTCTTAGATGAAGCGAGATGTGTAATCAGACTTCAAAATCGGATCTTCACACGTAAATGAGCAACCTAACGACGTTACAGTTGGATAAAACCCCATGCCCTTTATCCTTATACGTCATGAAAACATGATTCTATAGCTACACGTAATACGCTACGTCAATTTAATAGCAGATTTAGTCAAAAATAGAACAAAATGTCGAGTCATTTTGCCCTGTCAGTAATCCCTTAGTAAGTACGTTCAAATGAAAATGCAGTGGTCAATTTAATCGATTATTATACAGCTCAGTTGCCATAACGAATTACATGGTTGGTCAAACTTGATCGAGACCAGAAGCCGTACTGCTAAGTTTTTTGTACATTAAAACTGGAAGTTACAAGGACTTGATATGGCTTGATCGAAAGTGATCGAAGGCAATTTTATTAACATGACAGAGTAACAACAGCGAAGTTTCGATTACCCAAAGACAAGTCATCTTGAACTGCATTCTGCTTTAGCAATCTTTGCTTTATTATGAAAGTCATCTCCAATAAATTGTGTAAACCAACAAAATAAGACATGCTAAACAACATTAGACACGTAAGTAAAGCGAATTTAAACTTCATTCCTATTACGGAAAGACTTATCGAGGTTCTACTATCCTGGTCGCGATATCTCCAAATTGATCTTCAATTTTTCTTACCCAATTTTAATACCTACCTGAAGAATTAGGAAGTGTTGTAAAACATACACAACTAGTAAGAGTTATTCATTCAACTTCTAAGTCAAAAACGTTAAATCTATTTACGAACGAAGTCTGTAAGACCTTATGTAATATTGTAATAATGAACACAATAGCTTTTTATATACGGAACTACGCTGATGTTAACGGAACAATTTTAAAATTGTAATTTAAAGACGCTTACACACACAGTTAACATCAAATTAATAGTTTATACCTGTAGATTTGTTGATTACTGCAATATCAAATGATTGCAATTTGGCACATAAATTACAGTTACGTCAGTTATCCGACGAAGCGATCGAACGTAACATTTTCTATTGATGACTTACAATATCAAGTGTATGAAAGTACAATGCAATCAAAGTGGGGTGACCATTACACGAAATGAATACGTATATCATATTGAATATTAATACAACTTCGCTTTTTGTAATTACTATTATAAATGTCAGTTCAATTTGTAATCCCGGTTAATATTTTAACATAATTATTTTTGGTATAAAAAGGTAAAATGCGTTAATTCATTATGCGCTCAGAAATTATTAAGTCATTATCTTACTTAGTTGTGATTCGAGTGGGTGGAGTATTAGAATTTCATTAGCAAACCCGCGCTTTGAAAAGCTTTAAATCGCGCTTACTAAGAATATTTCGCAATACCTTTTCAATAATCAAATCTTAAGATTTCTGTTGTCATAACAACCGATTTCTGATAGCTGCTATTTAACTTCGTGGTTTGCCTGTGCACCAGGTGTAAAGATATACCTGTCTAACGTTTCTGAGTATTATATCATTGTCTTATACTACTGCTGAGGAGTTTCTTTCGTCACTTCTTCTTCTCTATGTCAAAGCACCTTTCCAAAATGGTGGCAGAATCAAAAAATGACGTGTTTAAATGTATGAAATCCACTTTGAATAAGCCAACTTACCTTGCGTGGTTTCACACCATTCCTAATAACAGTGACTATGCGTGGTCGGACCACATTGTCCCCCGCGGGACTCACTCTCGGCGACCCGTTGCCGGTAGTGGCACTACCATTCGTCTGAAACAATACACACTTTGTACTGGAAAGTATGGCAACAGTTCATGGCCTTATTTTATACTATGGTTTATGGTTGTTTGTTAGTATGTTTGTTTGGGGCAACTTCCTCATACCCTACATACTTACAATACAATACAACTAATAAAACAATATTTCTGAATGCAAATAGTCAAAAAGTAACGGATTAAGAATAAAATGGACATTAGAAATAAATAAGATTAAAAGTTATAGATATTATGGTTTGAGTGCAACAATAAACATATCTTTAAGGTGCGTTTATATTAGCGAACGTAAAAATATTGTTCCGCGAACCGAAACGAGGACGGGTTACTAGATTTACTAGTTGATAGATACGATATACGAAATTTTGCTATTGGCACCGTTTATTTAATTAAGCTGAAAATACAATGTTCTGTTGGAAACAGTAGCCTTGACCTATTTCCAGTGAAGCGAAACTCTAAAGTAACATGGCGCGAACGATGAGTACCGTTCACAGTGCTCGTACGTTGTACACGCGATTATCGGACGAGTGCATATCGATCTACTGTTTCCCGCTGATAACGACGATTACGTCGTATTAAAACGAGCATAAAGACAACAACCCAGCTTCTTATAACTTTATGTGTGGATGAGTTAGCTAAGATCAACAATACTGATTATATAAATGCAGCTAAGCTAAAATACTTTGTTTAAAACTAGTCTATAAAAACTGATGCATTGCTAGAAGTGTTGTGTTGTAAATTAAAACATACATTAAATCTACTAATTAACATACTATGACAGGTGGCTGGTCTGATACTTCTGGGGCACTTATTACTTCAGAATTGTGTAAAAATGGTTGAATTGTTGTTATTTTACAAACTCAAGTTAAGTTGGTTTACTAGTTATTCCAAAAATATTAACAATAACAGGACTTCTTATAGCTGTTTGTCAAAATATTAAAAAATACTGAGGGTTGTTGTTACAAAGCTCACATGAATAAAACTCATCACTAAATAAAATGAATAAATGATCTCACCTGCAAATATCGGGACAGTCGATTGTTAGCTCTTGCTGGGGACGGACTTGCACTGTCATTTAGGGACTCGGGGCCACTTAGCCTGAAGGACTGCGGTGTTACAGCACTGGCTTCATAATCTAAGCGTTTGAACGGTTCACCAAAGCCACTACACACATATGACTGTCCATCTTCTAAATCATCTAGTTTTCCTATCTGTGCAAACAAAATTAACATGTACACAAACCATAGAAAATAATCTAGTACCTTGATTTGCATTCATACTCACTTTTCTACCCTCCAGGGAATATATTGTTCTAACACCACTGGGCAAAGTTACGTTATCTACTAAAACTCTTGTCAAGTCAGCAGTCAAACTATCAAACGATCTGGAATATAATATTTTTTTATTACTACTATTACTGAAATTAGATGTAGAATTTGCAGTATGAATTTTTATTATTGTAAGTATAACATAAAATGTATTCCATAATAAAACAAGTTTTTAAAGTTAATAATACTGATATACTGATTTATTAATTGGCAAAACTACTAAATAGTTAATTTATTTTATTTTCGCGCTAAATTGTATTTTTAATTTAATTATGTAAAGCAAAGTGCGTAATGATACCTCATAATTTATATTACATTTAAACAAAAGATAATATCTAGTTGAATGTGTGAGAGGTTTCTATAAAGTTATATCTGAAGTTATGACCGTTTCACGATTAGGAGCTGCAGTTTACATGATTTCGCGGAAAACAAATACTTTGTCTTAGTCATTTCAAACATGAATGTGTAATAAATTATCGTAATTTTTCTATCAGACTTCAGCTTTATAAGTAATGGTCGTGCATAACGCCCGCCCACAATCGTATAAACTTTACAGAGGAAATAAAAACCAATGAAAGTGAAAGTGAATAGTTCAGAATCGGCTATTTAGGATAGGATAGGAACCTTTATATTATAGAGTATAAATTATAAGTTTTATTATTACTCACCTGTATCTCTCTGGCAAGACTGGGATTATTACTCCTGAATAAAATTTATCTCCATTTCGAAAAAATCTAATTCGTTTTGCTTTCCGTGCGGGTTGTGTTCTACCCATTACGTTGCGTCGATTCGTCCTAGATTTCATAATTTCCATATCGCTCAAGTCCTTTTCGAGTTCGCATACCGAACTCGATCGGCTTCCACTACGGCTCAAATTGTTTTCCATTCTAAAAGATAATGAAAGTTTCAGCAAAGTTACAGTTTTGGTAACGGATGTCCTAACATGATTCGGTTTAGGTTTAGCCTCACTCACCTTGTCGGAGTTCAATACACTCAATTAACAGGATTGGTATTTAGAGAACATCACTTTTTAACGTCTCATTTTGCTGAGTTCAGTAAACTAGAAATTGGAACTTGTCAATTAATTGAAAATATTGTATTTCATCAAACAGAACACGGAAATCTTCAGTCGGAAATCAGCATTCAGTACAGCACAGACTCACCTCCGAATTGTTTTAAGTACCTACCACAGACTAGGTAAAATACCTTTACATAGTTTGTCACAGAGAAATACAAAACTTGTTCAACTTATGAACCACAGTTCTGTTATGAACAGACAATCGAAAGTAGTGTAATAATCATAGAAATCAGAGAAGATAAATAATATGTTGTGGTTATTGGATATACTGAGGGAAAACGTTTATTATTTAAAAATGTTATACTTTAGGTTTCCCTTGGGTTTCCCATTATAACTATAGTATTATGCTTCATGCTCTGGGTGCTTAACTTTTTAATGTATAAGCCAAAGAGAATACAATCACTACGTTAGATATAAGCCAGCGACCAGCGTACGCTTGTTTCTGTAAATTAATTTAATTATACTTTTTTTTATTACTTTATTTCCTTCTTGTTTTGATACTAATTAAAATATAAGTTTTCTATAATGTAAAACTATTTATCAGAGTCGATATTTTGTCGCGTGAAAAAGGATTCGCGCCTCCTTCGCGCGGCGTTCATGCATACACATCCACATTCACGGCCCGGACCAGATTAGTCAATACAAAATTCGCTACACCAACACACATACCTTGATCGGTTACGATGTTATATTTTAGTAATCCAATCCACCATCTTCTTTTCGAACTTTTTTCTAATAACTTCCTTGTTTTGGACATAGGGTCACAGCAAATAAAGTTATAGCAGCAGCCACTTCTGCGTCCGTTTCGCGGCGGTTTCAAACGATTGCAAGCATCCCGTGAATGTGGAAGGCATGAAGTCGGTCCGTGAATTCATGCGCGAATTCTCGCTTTGAATTCACGCCACTAATGTGGAGCCGCTATTAGTGACATTTGGTGCAACATATTTATATTTTTATTGCACGAAATTTCATTTACGATAAATTTTTAGAGGTGTTCACCAGGTGTCGTATTTAATTTGATATTAATGTTCTTTTTTCTATTATAGTACGGTAATGACTAAGGAGTGGTACACAAGGAAGTTATCTTGATGGTATACGATATTTATACGACTCCTTTCCATTTAGGTACTCTGTGGTACACATGGTAACACTGCGAACAGGTGACGCATTTATCAATCATTTATGTCAAAAGAACAGACAAAGAGTGATTATTATTTGTGTATTTCCTAAATTCTATAAATTTTTGTGCAAAATGTCGTCAAGAAAAAAGGTACTCTTGAAGGTGATCATCCTCGGAGACAGCGGCGTTGGTAAAACATCGCTGATGAATCAATTTGTCAACAAAAAATTTTCCAACCAGTACAAGGCAACAATAGGCGCAGATTTTCTTACGAAAGAGGTAATCGTAGATGACAGAATCGTCACAATGCAGATTTGGGATACCGCTGGCCAAGAGCGTTTCCAGTCACTGGGAGTGGCATTTTATCGCGGGGCAGATTGCTGCGTATTAGTATTCGACGTTACTGCCCCCAACACGTTCAAGTCCTTGGAGAGTTGGAGAGATGAGTTTCTGATACAGGCATCCCCTCGTGACCCTGAGAACTTCCCGTTTGTTATACTAGGCAATAAGGTGGATCTGGATAACCGCGCAGTGTCGGCGAAACGGGCGCAGCAATGGTGTCAGAGTAAGAATGATATTCCATATTTTGAAACCAGTGCCAAAGAGGCTGTGAATGTAGAACTAGCATTCCAAACTATAGCACGTAATGCGTTGGCTCAGGAAACCGAAGCTGAGCTCTACAATGAGTTCCCAGACCAGATCAAGCTAAATGCCAATGACAATGGCCGCAACCGGGATGGAGACAACTGCGCTTGCTAGGCTTCAAGTTGCATCTACCAATATTGGCAATATACTAGTACTATTCTCATTTATATTATGTAACAAATATGATTGATTATATCTTTATTATAAGTAATATAACATTTACTTTAACATTCTTACTTTGTTGAATGGTTATGGCAAATGTATAGGAATGATGTTACACATATATTTTGGTGTTTTGTTCAGGATTTTGATTGAAGTTTTGCACCATGGATTGGTCTGCTGAAATCCACTATGACTTGTAGCTAGGAAATAAGTTTTGCCTATTTTTATATAAAGTACAATATCCACATGTTTCTTATCAAATGGCTTCTAGAGCAGTATTTAAATGTAATAATACTCTTACACTAGGCTTTTTAGTAAAGTGCTGATATGTGAATAAAATTAACATAAATGTCTTGACTTTTTAAGTCTTGAAGCCAGAAAACATCTGTTTTTAATATGTTATATTATTATACAGTTATGTATGTTATAACTGTATTCATAATTAAGTATTTTAAAAAAAGTGTGGAAAATACCATAATATAAAGTAATTGCATTATGGTATGTGATTATTCAGTGAAAATGTAGGTAGGTGTCTTATTTCCTATGTTTGAGATGTAAAAAGAAGCATTTGTATTAGTGTAATATTGAGGTATAAACATTGCCAAAATATCTTCACAAATTCATATTCATATCTGGCTTTATATAAAAAGAGTATTACAGAAGTTCAAAAATTATTAAGTTTTTACAGAAATAAAAGTTTGCAGTTTTTATTATATTATTATGACACATATTTATCACTATTTTATGATGACATTGTATCTATAAATAAATATTCCAGTTCCTTATAAACTTAATATGGACTTTGGACTCATAGTAATTGTTACTGGAATATTGAGATAATGAACATGTCAAGTCTTTTCCAATGCCCTCAATGAGCCTAAAGGAACTAATGAAAATTAAATTAAAAATAAAATTATAATCAGATTTAAAAAAATAGCAGAATATTGAACCAAAATTTGGAGTAACTATTCCTCTGTTATAACATTTGTAATACATTCTGTTAAAATATGAATTTACTAAATATTTCTGTATATATTTGAACTTTAAACATTAGGTATAAGTAGTTAATGTGACATTAACAGTGAAAATCCTTACAAAACTGTAAAGAAAGAATATGAAACAATGTTAGATATTTTATTTTGTTGTTTACATATTAAGTTAGAATAATTATTACTCAATGTTGAAGAATTATATTATTCTGTTAGGGTTTTAAAGCAATGCCTAAAATTAAATAAGTAAGATCTGCTATGTTATTATCCGCGGCGTGGCCTCTTGTTTTATAAAAGGTACTACCAAAATTACGTTTTTGAAAAGGTACACAGAAAAGATAAATTTTATTATTGTTTTTTTTTTATGATATCCAAATTGAACAATACTTTTACCACATATAATTAGAAAGTACCAGGTAATGTTTTATCATTTTGTCATTACAAAAACAAATATCATAAGACCTAGTTATACTACTAAGTAACAAGATACAACATACCTTTGCTGTAATAATGGTTGCTTCTAATTTTATATGAAATAAATAATAAAAACATTACAATATTGTTTTTGTCCATGTTATATGGGTTAATAATATATTTTTTTATTTAAATACATAGTTGATAAATGAGCCATCTGCCGATAACACTCGAAATTAATAATCGCAACTATGTAGATTGAAGATCACAAATATTATCAAAATCTGTAAAAAAGCGTATCAATACATTGTCATTTGCGATCTACGATCTAAGGACTGACGCATATTGAAACCAGCATCAACCATGTAAATTCTAATCTATGAACAACATAGTACTGTCTCTGAAATCACCAGCCGGAACTCGATGAGTCGTTTTGCATCTGATCATATGAGTGGTAGGTACCTAGCAAGGCAAGTTGTATGATAAGAGAATACGAGCAATTCCATAATTTTTACCTAAGCCCTATTAACAAGAAAGAAGAGCTCTTACGACACCCTCACGTGCCCTCATTCAGTTGACGAGGAATTGGTGTCTAATATTATAGGGCTTCTACGCCATCTCAATAAAGGCAGAGTTTTTAAATAGTATTATAGTACTCGACACGTCACTTGGCAAGACATAGAAAGAGACAGATGCGCAGAAGTCGTTTTTTAGATTTTATGTAGGTACCTAACTATGTATTTTTAAAAAACGACTGCTCATCTTTCTCTTTTTACGTCTTTCCAAGTTACGTGCCCATGACTTTTTATGAAATTGAATGAGTTACTGTGGGTAGGTACTAACTTTTTAAAATTATCGCTTTGGCATTATTGATTAATAATAGAGGCGGGCGCCCAAGCAGGTACACATTCACGTATTATTTACATGGTGTGTCGGGCTACTTGCAATATAGTGCCGCAGTTGTTAGTTAACCGAACTTTGCTGACAAGCCTTAAATAACCGAGTTTTCTTTTGAAATTCTTACAGGTAGGTAACTTATATAATTATAATTGTAATAGTTGTAAAACTTATTAGGAAGGTGCTATTTGTCGGTTTCATACATCCATCGTTATGTCAAAAAGGCTGCGGGTTATGTAGGATTTTTGGTTCCTAAAAGCCCCCCGGTAATCAAACCTGGTGTATGCAGAAAGGTTGCAGGGGTTGCAGGATCTTATGATTATGAACGCACCGGTACCTCTCCTGTGTATTACAATTTACATCTACCTATTCCTTCGTGGCTACTATTTTATAGAGGTCAGTGGCAGAATGGTACTGCATAAGCATAAACTACTGTCAGTTTTTAAAACAGGAAAATTATTCGCGCGCTTGTTTATATTCTTCATTCAACGAAGTTTGATTTGAGCTCAATCAAGAAAAATCGGTATGTCGCTTAGCTTTCTTAACTTTTATATTTTATTAGTATAATTTGTATATTATATCCAACTTATATCATAATTCCTCATTAAAAAATTATACCTAAGCTATTGTTATAACCGACAAAAACCACTTTAAAGAGCATCAAATCATTAAAACTGAAAATACCAGTAGGTACCTAAATGCTCCATTTTTTCCGATTTTATTACACTATTTTATTTCCGAACATTTAAATTTTTGTCGCTTTTCCTCTACTTGTAGATTAACCATCGCTTTTAACCGTCGATATATAAGACGAAATCTAATTTTTTACTTTAATAATGTCTATAAAATATACCTACATGCTTAGGTAAATACTTACCTAATAAATTCTCGTAGGTAAACCAGATAAAAATCATTAATTAGTATATAATAGGTATACATCGCATTATAGAAAGTTCGATTACTAACTTAAACGTATTTAGTGGAACAACTTTTAGAATTCGTTGTAAAACAATGTATAAAGAAGTTGAAAAGTTGAAAATAGTTCAGGTTTTCGTGTAGGTTTTCACAGAGCTATGGCGCCTATAACTTTCTGAATCACGTCTATCATCTTTTATATGAGAGAACTAAAACTATAGCATAGGTGGAAGCACCATGTAGGTTCCCCCGGGGAAACACAGCCGCGTCACCTATTTCTGCCGTGAACTTCATGTATAGTCAAGGGCAAGAATATGAAAGAGACAGTTAGATGCGTAGAACAAAAAGCAGAGCAAAACGCCTCTTTGCATCTAATGTTCCTATCTACGTCGTACCAAGTTCCTTGTCCATGACTGTAATTGTGATTTGGTCTGAAGGGTGTTTTGGGATTCCGACTTACTTATATGAGTGGAGGCTCACAATAATAGTAGTAGACACAATCTTTGACACGTTTATTCTTTGATCCATTACATTGTCACATCTTATAGCATTGATGGATCTTAACATAACCCGACCATATCACTAAGATATCTCCTCGGCACTACCCTCCGCCCATAATGATTCTTTTCTTTCCATTAATTACAACATTCTCTATACGTTTTTCCCTTTTTTCTAAAAGAATAATATAAGTATCTTGAGTTGTTATGTCGTCAGTTGAAATAAAATACATATTTCTTCTTTTACCTACATTACAAAGCACAAGTCTTTCTCATAATTGAGGAGACGTAGAGCATCATCCCAGCGCTACTCAGTGCGGTTAGTGGCCAACCTGAGTGTTAAAGTTTTTAAGCCGCCCAAAGGACTTCTAACATGCTTTGACATATAGTTATATATATCAAAGCATGTTAGATATAGTTATATGTAGTGATAACAACTAGGAACGGCTGCTTGGCTTGCCCTCCGAAGCTCCGAAGCGTTCAAATACCTATTTTCTATAAATTTAAAGCTTTCTGCCTTCCTACTCTAATTAAACTCTTCCTGATAGAAATTCGATTTGCACTGTATATTGTTACAGTTGCAGGAATAAAACACTTAATAACTAGGTAGTATTATCTCAATTTCAATGTTTCATCGTGTCATGTTACAAGATCAGACTCGTTCATTCAACATGACGATGGAGGAGTCGTTCAGTGGAAAAACGGCTTTATTCAGTTCGCGCATGCGGGGCCGAAGCGGCGGGGGGCGAAGCTCCGGTGTTTCAGGCCAGTCGGTTGCACATTTAGTCTCGCTTGTGACATGAAAGGGCGCGATCCTACACACGCATCACGGTGCTTCGAGCAATGCATCACTATGAACAGCCGCATGGGAATGCATGTAATGGTAAGTTCATTTGTTTTTACTTTAATGTTAAGATGACGGCGTACACGTCGACCCAGTAACCGATATTAGGCTGCAGCTTTACGCTGCGCTACAAATTAATAAAATAAATAACGCCGGTAGTTATATTCTGGTTGCATTCTATCGAACGCGAACTTTACTAGTTGCAAACTATGTGGACAGTTACCGGGTAGGCTATTTTAGAAGAATTTGCCTAGAAATACATTTTTGTTCGAATCTATGAGCCGTAGAGCCGTATTACCTTTGACCTTCAACCGGGAAATGTTCATGACGAAGGTTGTAAATAAAGGAGATGTTTCAAGTTTGTATGGAACTTGGCCTACAACATGTACATTTCAGGTTAACAAGGAAATTAACTCCTCATTACTATTTCGAAACTTCATTTTGGAAAACAATTTGGATTTTTTATGTACAACATTTATTTTATAAATATTTGACGTTTTTTCAACTCCATTTTTCAGGTGATATCTGACAGATAAAGTTTATAAGCTGTTGACGAGTGACACAT
>DWKA01001111.1:0-13282 GCA_018249155.1 Panoquina ocola ocola
AAATGCTTATTAGAAAGATAATTTTGTTGAGCGTAATTTTGAGCCCAAATAAGACATTTGAAAAAGTCTATGTGAACATCTAAGGCAGTAAAAAGATCAAATCACTTTAGCTTCCAATGACCCCCCTTGACATTGAAATGGCTCTAACTCTGAGTTTTTTATGTACAACATAGCCAGTATTATACCTTTTTAGAATCTCCATTTAATAGGTAAGTTTTTCACATTGTGTGCCACATAAGCTCAGTACATTTATTTTTCACCATCTAATGGCAAAGTTATGTTTCAGAAAATCAAAATCAAAAATATTCAAAATAGACTCTATTTTCTAGGAGTCCCTCTAACAATTTCAACTAATTTGTAAACTGGTATTGTAGATCAACTATCTGAGAGTACTTGGAAAAAAAATTACACAAATATCTTCCCATTTGTGAAGTCAACGACAAAGTATAGGGTACGGGAGCCGAATTTCTGAAAAGTTAAACAAAGGTCAATATCTCAAAATCGGTGATACTTTTACTTCAAAAAATTTTTGACATAAGGTAGGGCTGCCTTCAATCTATCTCCCATTTTCGTTTGTCGTACTACTTATGGGACACCCTGTATAAACATCTTTGTACAAACATCCATAAAGATAGATACATTACAATTCCGCAATAATCGCAGGCTTCAAACAGCAAGCCTATTCCTTTTACAAGCCAATGTCGCTGCGGTTACCAGCGAGGCCGTCTAAAGCTAATTATTTTTCGACCAACATCTTGCGACATGGCCATACTACTGTGATGACTAACTGGCTAAATACAGTGTGGTCACGAGTCGGTTGGCGCTTATCGCGGGTAACTAGCCGAGTTCACTACTCATTATTTTACGGTTAGATCAAACCAAGCTGCTTTAGCCAGATAAATAAAGGTTTGATAGTGTTCAGCGTACAGATACTTTTGACGTCGTTTTATTAATAAGTGTAGGTAAAATTGTATTTAGTAATGTACCCGCATTATTATCAACAGGACCCGATGGAGACGTAGTTTTACTCAATGGATATCGTACGATATAATGTATTTAAAAATTTTAAACGCTTTAAGACAATATTATCTATTGGAGCATTACCATAAATAGGTATACCGTAGATATAAACTGACACCCTAACTTAATAATTAGTCTCATGCAAAATCTTTAGATTGAAGATCGGTAATATCATTCAAATCTATAAGAAAATGATAGATTTGGATGATATTTACGACCTTCAATCTAAAGATTTTGAATTAAAATTTCGGGCGTAAATCATAAAGAAATACCCATGACGACCTTAAAAATAGATTTTAGATGGTCGCTGTAAAACAATAAAAGCGATTTTAAATTTCTTCACAGCATCAATTGAAATGTCTCCGTGTTGAGGAAACGTGTGCAGCCGCACCATTCCGCATCCTGCGCCCACGCACCACGTCTCCATTTTATGTTAATCGAAGAGCCATGTTCCCGTCGAAGCACGAGTACATATTACGGGACAGACACACCAATACATTAATACGCCATTACCCGCAGACACGGATCTATACTAACATAAAATTGTCTAGCAGTCTGTAAGGTGAGATGTACAATGTTTATTATTATATTTTCATGTAACAAATTTTATAATACTATAACTATTAAATTTTTCTGAAGTTCAAAGTAATTCACGCTTCGTTTGGTACCTGGTCTAAAATTAAAAAGGAACCTTTTTGCAATGCTTTTTATTATTTTTTAGAAACAAAATTTCTTACGATAGCTAGCTTTACTGTACCAAATTATTTTAATTTCATCAAAGAAGTCGTTGTTTTTCTGTAAATAGGACGAAGAAGACAAGAATAATTTTATTGTCTACGAGATCCATTGTGCTTCATCTATTCAACTTGTAAGAGCTATTTTACCTTTAGTTCTTATAGAGCTAATAATAATAATTTTATTATGATCTACAACGCGTCAAAAGTCTATCGCTTTCGCACATAAAGTTTTCTTTAACATATCTTCTCTCGTAATATTTTTGCTACAATAACAGAAGTAAACCTCGTATATTGTGCAGATTCTCCGTGAAACACATGTATCGATAAAATGTAAATTATCACAATTCAAAAATAACAGATAAAGTTGCGTGTAAAAACTGGTATATGAATGACTGAATGTACATTAATGCCCCATTATATGGCAAGAACAATTTCACATTTACGACTTCACTGACACGCTCGTAAATAGATGTTATTGCACGCCTTATTTGCACACACCTGATTGTTATCGAGTTGAGGTATCGATAATGCCACGAAGTTTGAATTTCGATTATCGAACGCAACTAGGGAAATTTATTTATCCGCGGAGTCTGAGAGCAACAAGATTATTAACTTCCTGCTATGGAGTAAATGGATTATGTCGTAATTTATTATTGTGATTGTGAATATATTAATTTGGTATTATTTTTTACAATCGATTTTAGTTCTGATCAGGCCCTTAGAAAGGTTTAGAGAAATTGTGTCTCGTTAAAAAAATTGTTAGTTTAGGATTTTGAGATGATTGAGAAGAGTTTGGTTATTCTAAACGCAGAATATCTTAGTGTGAAGTGTAAATTAAGAGAGCACTTATTTTTATTTAAACAGTAATAAGTAAGTAATTTATAAGTACCTATGGGTAATTTATTAGGATATGGATGGATGGTTGATTGTTAAATAACCCATAACCTTTCCAGAAAATACGACAAAGTATATTTAATAGATTTCCCTTCCATTAAAAAATAAGGGTTGTAACTCTACGTATTCAGTCATTACATTTAATCTTCCACGCAGTCACGGTACAACAATTACCTTTTGAAGAAATAAGTTTCCTTGCAGCGTTCGTTAAACAAATACTTTGACTTAGCAACAATGTGAATAAGCTCATTGTTATTCTTTGCATTTAATTATAACCCTAATACCTACCTACTCGCGCTTTATCAGAAATTTTACAATTGAAACAAAACAGACGGAGTAAGCATAAGGCCCTGAGTTCGAGTGCCTATTAATTAAGAGGGTTGAACCACTCTGTCTCTAATTAACTGAAGACCCAGTCCGCATTCAGTGTAATTAGTTTCCTTGGAGAGTTGTTCTCACGCTCTCGGACCTTAAACATGCGAAATAATAGGAATTTCATCGATTCCAATTATGCAAACGACACCCGAATAAAAGCTATAGCGTTTATAGAAATGGCGCAACTCTATGTTCTGTATACAAGCGTAAGTTTCCCATTGTTTTAGATAGGCCTTTGTCGTGTCGTAAACTATTAACAATATTACTGATCACGAGGTTTGTGGTACTATAATAATAGAATTAAGGTAGAAACTAATATAACAATACGAGCTGTTGCCCGCAGCTTTGCTTGCGCCAGAATTTTAATCATAAACTCATAAATAAAGTTCTGCATTTGTAACTTTAAAAATTACGAAGTATCATACAAACCTTTATACCCCACTTAACCTTAAGTGCACAACATCATCGTAGGAAATATTTACACCATAAGAAGGCCTCCGACATGGATTAACCACTGTGACCGTAAAAGTACTACTATAGACCATTTATAGCTTAATTCGATAGATTACGAATCGACACAAACCTTTGCTCTTAGTAATTGGTACTAGGTTATGGATCCAATGTAAAAATATACGCAATTATATTCAAGCTGTTATGGCAGAAAATAGCCAAATGGCCTTCTCGAAAGCCCTTGGATTGAGTAAGAACATCTGCCTCTATCTAGTTTCTATTAACCTAAACCTTCCGTTAATCTGGAACGGAAGATTGTGGTGGAATGTCAGAAGAAAATAAGGTAAATAAGGTTATAATTCAGGTGATCCTCAAGTGCTGAGTGGCCATAAATAGGCTAGGCCTTATAGCGCATGTAGGCTGTAGCAACTAATTTACAGGTGATGCCATAAATGGGTATAAGAATGGCAATAAACTTTAGGTACTTAATTTCCAAGTGGCGTTCAACAAAGATGTCATATCCGTAATGCCATTACGCGGTCAGCTGTCGCAATTTGTCTGGCTGTACGTGGATCGGTTATTAATCTGGTGCTACAATTAAGTTCTCGCCAACCGTCGAATTAATTGTGCTCCTTATCTGGCGTATTCACTCGCCGGTGTCAATTTTATCGCCGCGTTGCACTTCTTGTGCAAATACTTTTCAATAATTACCAACGCGATAATGTTACAAAAATTCTTGCGCAAGAAAACTCACCGTGCCAGCTTTCGTGACAGTTTACGAAAACGACTCGTCCGATCGACTGTTTCTACAAGACTTATCGCTCCAACCGGCTACAATGGAATACGATGGCATGTTTTATTAACAAAAAAAAATATAAGTACAAACAATAATACACCGACGAGGGTGGTCGAGAATCTTTATTAAAATCTCGAGCGAGTAATAAAAGCACAGTTAAATGCGGAGAACTCTGATGAAAATATTAATTAATGTTTCGGAATGGGAAACATGTTGCTAATTAAATGGCGATATCGCATAAAACGTAATTAGAGGCCGGGAACATTCGTTTCTCACGGGGCGGCCGATGCCCCGGCCGGGCGGCCGGTACCGCACCGACGCACCACTCGGCCACTCGCACATCTCTCGTATTTATGAAAGGAATGCAACGCGTACCTACATCACCGAAACAGGTTACAACGCACTCATACACTTGCAACCTCTACACATTTAAATATATACGCTTAATGGTTTAACTTTTTGTCACGAGCGGACCGTAAGCAAAGCTCTTAGTATTTATCATTTTCGTAATGAACGACAGCCGTCTTCACCCGAGTCGAGAGTCGAACCGGACAATCTTTAATATTGAAAAATACTTAGAGCGAAATCGTCGGAGTTTATAATGGAAATTCCGCGAGCGAAACTACGAACATTCCGAAGGCTCTATGGGCTTTATTAAATGCACTGACTGGCAACTATTACCCGCGATGATCGACGCCTGAATGGGCGGCGTAATTAAAAAAAAAGCCAATAATCACTTATTGTAATTAGCGGTGTTTCGCGTTGCCGACAAAAAAGTAATTGTTTCCCGACGGCTATCAATCTGTGGTATCTCAATGG
The DNA here is from genome assembly GCA_018249155.1 of Panoquina ocola ocola. NCBI lineage: Eukaryota > Metazoa > Arthropoda > Insecta > Lepidoptera > Hesperiidae > Panoquina > Panoquina ocola. The sequence continues at coordinate 5,092 of DWKA01001111.1, forward strand.
ACAGATCGTTTAGGGCTGTCAATTGGCGCGAGCCACTTCATTATAATATCTCGCTTTAGGGTTTTCTCTGCTCCGTTATCAGATTTATTTAATTTATTAGGTAATAGGTAACTAATTTAATACTAATTAATTTAATTACTATAGAACGTACATGATCATTATTTTTTATTGTTATTAGAGATGACTATCTTAAAATACCGACGAAAGCAGAATATACGATAGAGTCATCTTAAAAACTAACTCAATAATTACATTTTAACGTTACTTTTGACGATCAATCTAATCTGATAAATTTCAAGGAACCTGTCAGCTTGCTTCATTTAAGAGAGCAACCTTTTAGCCTGAGGTACCACTGACAATCTTAGCTGTGCAACACCTCCATATTATCCAAGATTAAATTTGAACCTGGGTAAACATTACTAATGATAAGATTAAATTAATTTGAATACTATACCAGTCTCTATAGTTTTACGTATTTATGTGTGTTGTTACTTAAATATTTACATACAACACTTACAACCCTAGATAAAGACCAGTAATCGTGTGATTGTGCAAGTGGCTCACCAGAACGACATGCGACAGTCGCCGTGTCACTAACACGTTTTTTTGTCCCAAGATCTTGACACGATCCACCATTCCTCACGTATATGGAAAATGTCATTAAATAATTCCTATAACAATACCAATTTATCATGTTTGCAGGACCTAGTATTTATCCAGGAACCATTTAGAAGTACGAGTGTGTTGTCATAATTGACAACGCCTCTAACATGTTGTATCATGCTGTTTAATAGCAGGTACAATCTAATTTACGCTTGACTATGGCAACACTGTTACGTGAGAGTACCTATCGGTAGGAATGTGTGTGTGTTAATGTGTGTTACACATTCATCTTAATTAGTTGTAAATGTAGCCTAGAGCTAAGTATTTTTAGCTGTACTCCATCCATCATAGCCGGAGTCGCCTTTTAGACTTCAGTGCAAGAAGGGGTACAGAAATAGGTACACATTTAGCAAAAGAAGTGTGATGCAGCTGATTTTCGATTCATATAAAGTAGTAAAATGTAAAATATGAAGGATTAAAGGTTTACTTACTTCCATGATACAAATAACTTGAAAAATCGTATTACTTGATTTATGGCAGTTAGACATCATTCGTGGCAGTCGTAACACCTATCCATGCCGTATTTCGTACGATGCAAATACATTATCATCTTGCTATACAGAAGATAAATTTGAGCTGGCAACTCGGAAAATCTATTACAATAGCAACATGCATATTGCATACAGATAAGCCGGTAATGCATGGCTCGTACTTTCTGGTACTTTATTTGTGAGAATCGCAACGATGATATATAGTACACGAAGTCACAACGATCATTACAAGCGGAACCCATCTTATCGGCCAATCGTAGAAACGGCAGAAGCCCGCTTATTTCATAATGAGGTTATTGGCTAGCATTCTATTCCTTATCTGTCTAGTACTCCGTAGCGAACCGCAGCGCCAAATTGGCGTGGCGAAGTGCGCGGGCGCAGCGATCGGCCCCGAAGATATAGCTAATTAAAGGGCCGCGTGCGCCGATCTATTTAGCGAGATCTGCCCGCTGACGTGTGAAAATACCCAATTAATTAACGCGAAACGTTCACCCGATCGGGCATCGCTCCTCGCGTGCTATAAAAGAGCTAGCCGGCTTTCCATTCCCATTTCATTTGGCTTTCCTGGAATAGGCGATGATGTGATGCAACGCTTCCCTGACGCCACAGGGCAAACGTTTGGCAATAATGAGCGTGCCACTGCGTGTTTGCGGATGTCAGTGACCTGTTTGAAGGTAAACTCATTTAGTGTCCGTAGTATTGACCAGCCTATGTTTACCTGTGCCACAGTACCTGCCGTTATTAAAAACATATCACTACATTCATTTGTGGGAGCATCGGGTGGAATGGCGGCGTTTAATGAATCAACAGATCATTTCGAAAGTGTATTTCGTGATGCTACCTGTTTCTGAATCATTTTAAAATCTACAGTAGAAAAACGTAGTTAATAATTATATAAATATCGGTGGTCACTTGGTAATCTGGATGTACATGGTGGTGGTGTTGGCAGTGGTAATCATTAATTCATAATATGAGTCCAAACTTATTTTTCCTATACAGTACACATTATGAAATCTGCATTACTTATTTCAAATGTATTATTAAATAAATTCAATTATATTGATATTTGTTATTAAAAAAAATAACAATTATTTTTTTACAATTACCGAAAAACCACCTTGTCATTTTTAATCGTGTGACATTTGAAAAAAGAACCAAGTTTAAAAATGCCTGTATTTTGTGAAAGGTGCATGCATGCGTGCCTTGACACTACATTGTTTAACTTTACAATTCTATAAGTTTAACGTAGGTTTACACTTTACGTACCTATATTTGTAGTGGTATAACGAGGGGATAGATGGGAGGACGCGATGGCCCGGTGTAAGCGAGTGTTAATGTACTATTAGCGTATGGCGGAGTTTAATTGGCACGCGCTGACCGCCGATACCGGGGCCTACGAGCGAGTATTGTCATGCAAGATCACATTAATTGTAATCTAGAAGTTTCTTTTACGTTATACTCGTAATGTGTGTCGGAAATTCGGTTTGGATAATATTGTTTCATGGGACACACCTAAAAAAATTGTGTTTTAGGCTTTTTTATCTAATTAAACTTTTTTATTTCAAAAATGTGTTTTCAGCAAATAAATAATAATTAACGCTGGGTATCAGTTTCAGATTAAAGTGGTTCCCTACAAATCTTTTTTTATTTAACACTCCCAGCACATTAATAAATATTATTACTTAATAATTTGACTGCTTTACGCCTATCTGTATAGCATGTTTTATTTTACATAAAAAACTGAATCAACAGCAAATTTAAAAAGTAGTTATTTGTAACAAAAAAATAATATGAGACCATTTACGTAAAACCGGCTCATTATACAGAAATGGTTTTTATTCGTAACAGAACTGCTCTACTAGTAGGGCGAATGAAAAACTTTTGGACATTCATGAAACGAGTGATAATGCTTCATTACCGGATAAGCTTTCGTTTCCCTCACGCGCCTCGTAAATACTGCAATTGAAAACAAATTTCGTGATACAATACATCCGCGCGATAATTATCATCACTTTAAAGCTTTTGAACGTCTACCTGATTTTTAATTTTAACTTTTTAAACTTTTATTGCGATTTATTTCATTTATTGAAGTTTAACTTTTTTAGTCGCGCAAGTAAAACTTCAAGGTCGTGACACAACAACGTTGAATGTTCTTAGTGTTAGTAATAATACCGCTATTTGTTGAACAACGTCAAACTTCTTAGTAATGTCTGACTATCTCTAAGGATAGCAGTTTTAAGGCTTTTATAATTAAAATAAATTTAATAGAAATAAAACGACACCTAACTAAAGTACACAGGTACATACAGGTAACGAACGTAAAAGTATTGAAAAAGTTTGAATTCTCCATATTAATAAGCATTCATATTTTACTCAACGTAATGTCAAGCAATAGTAAAACTCGCTAGTATTTAGGTACACGACGTGATTAAAATCACGTACTTAGTAAACTTTTCACGGAACGCATGTTCGAATTACGATTAGTTTCACGGGACTACACACGGACGTGGCGTCTCACTCAGAATCGGTTAGTTAATAGAAGCTTAGCGCTTGAATGACGTGACGACGCCTCACAGCCGCACTGTCCAGCCGTTTAATTTCCTGGTGACGTCAATCGATTGCACAAGTCATACAATTTGAGTTGGTGTCGAATCGAATCAATATCACGAAGAACTCGATCTGAAATTGGTTTGGGGATCGCTTTGTAGCTTCACCTATGAAGACTTGCTGAAAATATGCCTTTATTTAGCAAAAATAATTTTCTTTTACATTAAGCTTAACTTAAACTTTTAAAAGCTTTTGAGCTTTGAAGATACAAATGTAATGCAACTATTACCTACTCAAAATTCTCGAATTGAATTGTCTGTTGATTATAAACTTTTCAATATGTACACGACGGATTAATAACTTATTTTTTGAATATTTATAAAGTCCAATAAATTTTTAATTACGGCAGTTTATACTTAAGATACTTTTTTAACACTTATTAGCACAGAATAATCACTTGACATGACCTTCGTTCTTGACTGAATTGCAAGGCAGAATAATTTGTCATTTACTGCGCTAAGCGGCCGATAGAGGGCCGAAATATTGTTTCGTGATAGGTCAGTCAAATTATCTGCGCCACTAATCAACGTCAATTATAAGGACTTTTTCGCACTAGCGGTTTAGCCGCAAGCGTTCGATGATCATGCACAAGCTCTGTATTAATTGCAACAATTTATTGAACACACGTTACGCTACTCAAAATAATTAAATACGTACTTATTTAAGACATTTCTTATGCTAGTTAATTTGACACAAATAATGAATTGTAATTCTTTTACAAATTCTTGAAAATAAAGTATTTTTATTCTATTATTTTCATAATTATAATTTTATTCAGAACCGGTGCAAGAAAAGTTTGCATTCATAGTCCATTTCAATAATGATGATAATATCAAATAATACAGGGATCTTGAAGAAGATTTGTAGTTACGAGTATGTCGCGAGTTCTAAGTGACGAATACGTTTATGAAACGCTTAAAACGTCTAGTGTAAAGAGGAACTAAGTTGACGATGGAAATTAGACTAGGGACTGTGTAGATAGTAATTACCTGTATGTTTATGTTAATTACTGAAGATGCTATCCACCCGTTATTCGATAAACGACCTTTGCCTTTGAGCGTTATGCCCATTAAAATTTGTTCAAAAAATCACATTCACATAATGCTTATAGGCGAAACCCCTTTTCAACGGATTAACAACAATTTCTAATTATTATTTACATATCTATCTACGCATAATCTCTACTCTAGATAATTTAGTCGGAAAAACAATAATAAACACTAACTTTTGACAGTTGCTAACTTTGAAGCAACTGACTGGAGAATAAGTAGATGTAAATGACCACATATAATTACACATACATTTGTATAATTAAACGGTGGCGAGCTCAAACTGGCTGACCGTTTAATTTCCTGGCGTGCACAGATCTACGCGATACCCTGAGAAACTTTACTGCTGGAGTAAACTATATTAGTGTCAACGGGATAACAGAAATATTATAATTATTTATCAAACCTGTAAATTATTTTATGTCCACTGAATATTTGATCGATTTGTTATGATTTGCAACTTTGATAATTTAACATAACATAATGGTGCACTAAATAAAATGTCATATTATTGAATTATATTAAAAATGCAAGGCTTATAATTATGAATACGTTAAAAAGTTAACAACGATTAGACAATCGATATTTAAATTTGTTTATTCGAATAATCTATGGTTCTATATTGTTTAGTCATTATTACTGTTTTAACGCACATTCCCCTAAAAACTTGATAATATTTTTTGAAATATTATGTAGTTATGTGATCAGAAAAAAAAAATTGTGGCCTGGTTTCTGTGACAAAATTTCTATTACTACAACCTCTTTATAACATTAGTATAGATTGGAGTAAAGCAAAGACAAGTCTATTTATATACGTCGGCGTAACATCCCTTGTCTACAGATTAATCTGCATTGTGCTGAAGAAAGTGACCGAATGACGTTTAATTTCCTTCGCAGCGAGACTAGCAAGCCGTCCTACTCGCGGGCCGGCCAACTATCTGATAGTAGGCGACATGATCCACTGGTACTCAAACTGTAGGCCACCGTAGGCTATTGTATTTTTTATACAATACAAATACTCTTTATTTTATACATTAAGAAATTCAAACAAATATTTTAATTGCTAAGGGTTATAAATACATTACAAAATTACCATAGAGAATTTATAGAATATAGTTTACTTAATGAATAATCTAATTGTATAAAACTCAGTTTTAGACACAATTTTAAAGATTATTATGTCAGTATTATTCCCTCTGTTGGCGAAAAATGGTCAATAAAGTTTTTCATTTAAAAAGGATTTTTCTAAGGGATCAAACTCTAATAGTTATAATTTAAATTGTTAGGCAAATCAAAGACAGCAAAATCAATAGGTACTGCACAACATAAGGTCATCAAAACAGCCCATAAAAGTTTGAGCACGACTGGTATCCACAGATTCAATTAACACTACATTTAATAACTAAGCCATTATTAGTTTTTACATAATAATATTCAAAATGAAGAATATTTTTTTACGTATACTTAAGTGTAAACTAAGTGTATACTTAAATGAGCTCTAAGTAATTTTTCATATAATTTTATGGACCTACCTAACTACAGACGGCAGACGGGCAACGCGATATGAAATGCGCGAATATGAAATGTCTTCTTAATGCAGCCAAGAAGACAGCGTTGAATTCTTTTATAATATTAAATTGAATACAATTCGTTTAACGTTGTTTTTTAAACATAAAATAAATACCTGCATTTATAATAAATTTAATATTTTTCAAGAAAGTATATAAGGGGTAAAGAAGGCAAAAATCGAAAAGGCGAACATAACACGTTTAAATTAAATGGAAATAAATAAAATAAAACTATTTAAAACATAACTGAAACAATTAAATAATGCATCTAATCTTTTCCTAATCACAGCGTTCTTTACCGAAAGCAAGAATTAGCAACAAACGAGCTCGGCAGGTTTTCGCCGAGGATACGAAAACAAACAATGGCGGAGCACAGAGCAATGCAGTTGATAGAACGAAACAGCGGAGAAGTAATTTCCCCGGCCGTTTCATGGAGCTCCGTGTTTGCTAGTTAGGATTCGGGTGCAGTTCGGAAATTAATCAGCGGGCATTGCGGCCGCTTTGTCGCGGACTGCGCGCCAATTATTGGCATCGAGCCGCCTCGAACCGCCTCGGGCCAGTTACCGACTAGTAAAGTTCTAATTGAACTTTTCCACTCGTAAATGAAAGAATTCGCTCGCTTTCATATTTCCGTCTTGTTTTGGGTGACGTGTGTCTACAAATCGGTGGCGGTTGTGGTTTTGTTGACTTGTTTACAAACATTGAGGATTTAATTTAAGCGAACTTTGAGGACAGCTGGGTTTTTTTAATTTGTTATTTTACATTATTCACTTCGTCGTTACAATCGTAATGACTAATAAATAACGATATTTTGAAATTGTACCGTTTAGAAATCATTAATATCAAATATCAATTCATTAATATCAAATTAATTTTAATATTACGCACTTTCTTTAAGACAAGATGCTCTATACTAGTCTTTACGACGTTTTCTTGTGCCGCTGACCATATACGATATTAATATTAATCCCAGCAAGTGTGTTAGTTAAGGACTGGGGTCGTACTATGCGCTAATTACTGCCGTCTTAACGTGCAGCCCACCATGGCTTCGTATTCTCCAGTGTTTCTTACTATGATGCTGTGTTTCCTAATGCGTTTTAATGTATAAATTCAGGATTTTTAAATTTGAAATAATTTTATCGTGCGTTTATTATAGTTAGATACACGAGCTTTTTATTGATTGTCATGTTTAGAAAGTAAAAATTGAAGGTTTACAATTTTTTTTTTTTTTTTATTATACAAAGCTTTTCTTGTTCAATCCATAAGTGTCCCATAAGTAAATACATGGAAGGTAGGGATCGTAGGTTGACACACCATAATTATGTCAAAAAATAACTACCTGAAGTGATAGTGATCAGTACCACGTCAAAAATAAAGTTCTATAGATACACATTGATCGTAGAAAAATAATATACAAAATGGCCTAAAAATTTGCACATACTAAAATTTTACGTCAATTGACACACGAACGCCAACTATAGTTAACAAGCAAATCATAAGTAATGATTTGCTAGCGAATAAAACAAATTGCACGTTCCCATCCACTGTCGTAAAAAATGGAAAAACAAGACTCGTTCGGTCGCAATTTGTTTGGTTTGTATAGCGGACGTCGCCACTTCGCAGATTGGTTCAAATTGGAGCTCAATCTTATATAAACGTAAAATATAACGTACGTTACATAGTTATCTATTCTCCGCACGGTGAAATCAATTATTTTTAACTACGAGTATATGAGGATAAGCCCCGTATTCATGGTAAACATTTGTTTAGCAACAGTTGATCAACGTTGTTGATGAACAGCGAGAATGCTGCT